>PKMM01050415.1:115206-138140 GCA_002933915.1 Eutrema heterophyllum | reverse complement strand
TGCAAAACGGGTGAAATAGACAAATTATTCCGTTTGACAATTTTATCTATAATCATGAGTTAGACTTATTATAAATTCAGCTAAAAGTAATTTTTTATAAATTTCAAAACAATTTCTTTAAAAAAAATTAGCCGCGCTAATTATAGCGCGGATTAAATCCTAGTGTATTACATTTGAAGCCACTAGGGCTGGGCAAAATAACCGAAACCGAAATACTGGAACCGGAACCGAACTATAATCATGGGTTATCCCGAATAATATTTTAGTCCACTGCAAAACGGGTGAAATAGACAAATTATTCCGTTTGACAATTTTATCTATAATCATGAGTTAGACTTATTATAAATTCAGCTAAAAGTAATTTTTTATAAATTTCAAAACAATTTCTTTAAAAAAAATTAGCCGCGCTAATTATAGCGCGGATTAAATCCTAGTGTATTACATTTGAAGCCACTAGGACTGGGCAAAATAACCGAAACCGAAATACTGGAACCGGAACCGAACTGAAATACCCGAATCGGAACCAAACCGAAATTGTCAAAATACCCATTGGATCCTACACATTGATACCCATGGGTATCGGGTAGAACCGGAACCGAACCGAAAATATTTCGAGTATCCGAATACCCGAAATATAATTATATATCCAAAAATATTAAATATATATCAGGTTTTTGGGTATATTTTTGGTATTATGGGTATATTGTTTTTTGTTTTTTGTTTTCGGGCATATTTTTGGGTTTTCGGATATAATTTCGGGTTTTCATGTATATTTTTGGTATTTCGGGTATATTTTCCTTAAAACTTTTTTGGGTTTTCGGGTAAAATTTGGAGTTTTCGGATATATTTCGGATTTTTGGGTATATTTTAGACATTTTAGGTAAAAAATACATGGAACCGAATCAGAACCGATTAAGATCCGAATAGTTCGGGTATATTCCGGTTCCTAAACCTTTCTACCCGAAATACCCGGAATCGAACCGGAACCGAACCGAAATTATTTCGGTACCTATGTGGATCTTAAATCTCTCTACCCGAAATATCTGGAACCGAACCGGAACCAAAAATGCCCAGGCCTAGAAGCCACTATGAATGATCAGATAAGCAAAAATTAAGATTTATTATTTTAGTTAGAGATTTATTAACATTAATTTGATAAATGAGTGTTTGAGACAAGGAAAAAAAAAATTTCTTAACTTAAAAAAGATGAATTTATTTTTAGTTGAATTGAATTTGTATGGCTTTAAATTAGGATGAGGAAGACGAATCGGAAATCAACGTGGTGGAGAGTGGAGGCTTTCTTCCTTTTCGGCAATGGCTGCTGAGTGCTGAGCCACACTCTGGAACCCACAAACCCTACAAGTGACATACGTTGAAATAAGAAGAGCCACACAAATAGTTACTGGAAAGTGACACAGACTAACGAAATCGATTGCCAATTGAAGCTTTCAATGGTTGGTTTCTCTCCCTCCCTCGCTCTCCTTCTCTTGCCACATCTCCTTGTATTACTGTCTGAAGATAGCGTTTAGATTGAATCTATTGGTATTCGTGTTTCTCTTTATTGGATTTCTATCTAAGATTTATCTATGGAGTTTCTCGAGTCTTTGAATCCACATTGTTGAGACTTTTTGAGAATGCTTAATAAAGTAGACAACTTTAGTTGCAGAGCTTTTTCTTTTTGGAACGGAACTTTAGTTGTATCTGAAATTTCGTGTAGGGCTCTTTAGAAAACTCAAGAAAGATGTTGTGCATCTGACGCTATCTATGTTATTTCTGGAGGCTTGACTTGTTAATTGGATTTGAATTTCTGTATGAGCTATGCCCATTTTTTTGTGATAAGGTCTCTTCGGGTTTTTGAGAATGAACAATGTCATGAATGGAAAACACCAACGGTTTTAGCAACTTATCAAGCATGTTTCGGTTGCAGATTTGACATCCCCCTGATGCTCATTTATGTGAAAGGGTTTCTAAAGTGCGTAGCACCTGGAGTTCCATTCTTCTGTGACAAAAGAAAACCGTTCCACTCTAAAATAACGTGGGGATTTTACAGTTTGCCTTCGGGCCCTGAGGATCGTCCTCCTTTCAACAAAAGTAAGTGTATACTCCATGCTGGTTTCACTTCTTTCATGCCTGGGGCAGGTGTTCTTATTGCTCTGTTGGCGTCTCTAGATCTTAGGTACTCAAGCAAATCAATAGAAGCTGTGGAGAAAGTTGCCGTTGATATGGGTTTGAAGGAAGACAAGGCAGATAATTCAGTTTTATCTTCATATGATGATGCCATGGAAGCGCTTTCGACTCTTATTTCTCGTCGAAACCGTGAGGACCGCTCACCTACCAGTAGAAGTCATGACAAGCTTGAACGAGTCGTCACATATCTCAAGGTGATACAGCCATTTACATTCAACATTATTTGGTTAGGTGGGGCTTTTTAGTGTAACCGTAAGAAGACTGTTGAGAATATTATCAATACTTTAGTTTGACATGAATGTTATATAACTGATTCTGAATTGTCTCTAGTGATCATGGAATTTAAGACTTTTTTTTCTTCTTCTTTTGCCTGAGCCTCCCTGAACCTTCTCTGTTGAAAGATACATGACTTACATAGCCTCTGGCCATTGAGAATTTGGAGTAATGTAATTCAAGTAAAATAATTTCTCTTGGAGACTTGACCTTCATATCATGTGATATTTGTGCGGCATCTTTTTCTTGTCAGTAGTTATATTTCTTTTTCGATGGTGGTACTAAATACGGGGAGTTGTGTCTGCTGTTTTGGTTTGACAAGTACAGATTTTGGGCCTGGAGGACAAAATAACAGAACTAAAAGTTATTCATGTCGGGGGAACGAAAGGAAAAGTAAGTTGCTTTTTCACTTTGGCTGCTTAATGCAGGTCCTGGAATTTGAAATTTAACTTGAAAAATAAGTCAGTAGAAGGAATGTTAGCACTAGATTTTTTGTGAGATGATGTTGTTTCCAATTTCGAGTAATTAGCACCTAACAGAAAAAAATCAGATCATTTGGTGAATCAACTATCTATCCTGATTAATCATGGTATCCGAGGGTACCATCTAATGCATGTCTGCGTCCACAAGAGGCTAATTTCCTCAAAAGTTTGAAACCCTCATGGTCCATAATTATGTAGTTTATGCGGTGTGAATGCAATATTCATGAATAGTATATTCATAAGTAGCTACTGATTTTCGTGGTTTTCCTTTGAGTTTGTGTATTTCAGGGTTCAACATGTGTCTTCTGTGAGGCAATTTTACGTAATTGTGGGTTTCGAACCGGAATGTTTACATCTCCTCACCTGATCGATGTGAGGGAAAGATTCCGAATAGATGGGTAAGTTCATCAGTATATTGATGTTCAATGCTCATGAACACTGAGACCAATTTGAATGCTGTTTCGCTTTTCCAGCTTGGATATATCTGAGGAAAAGTTTCTACAGTATTTCTGGGAATGTTGGAAGTTACTGAAGGTAAAGACCCTTATCGATAGGCAGTGCTTTTGGTTCCAGTTCGAGATGTATGATTTAATATAGTCCTTAAATATTATTCACCGCTCACTTTCTGCCACGAATTACCAGAAGTCATGTAATTTGCATTGCTTGTATAGGAATTTCCCATTTTGAGTCTATTCTGTTGTATTTGTGGAATGAGAGGAGAAGGAACCGTAAAGCGTCATTTCTATACTAAAGTTTTTTTGGCCTTAATCTGTGGAATATATTGGTTGAATACCTTTTAATCCTGTCAGTAGAAAAATAATTAACTACGGGTAAGCAGTGTAGATTAGTAGCAAATAGTGTAGATATCTAATCGTGAGCTTCTTCTTTGCAGGAGAAAGCTGTAGATGGTCTTACCATGCCTCCTCTTTTTCAGTTCCTCACAGTATTGGCATTTAAGATTTTTGTTTGTGAAAAGGTATATTTCTGTTTTAATCAATAAGTCTTGTGCACTTCTTTGTTTCCGAACCCAAGCAATGGTTACTTCATATTCCGTGAAAAATTGGGCCATCCTCGCAATTGCATCATAAGCTACGTACAGTTATGCTCCTTCAAAAATCTGTGGGTTTTTGAAGGACCTAAATTGCTGAAATCAGTCACGTGATATCACTTGTTACTTGGTGATGCCCTTCTCTCAAAGTGTAGCTTTGCTTTGACACTTCCTTACAGTATTTCCTCTCTCATCAGATTTAACTGAGCCCCCACTGCACTGAAACCTTACGTATTTGGCTAAAACTGGATGCTGACTACTATTGTTCCTGATAGGTTGATGTTGCTGTCATTGAAGTTGGACTTGGGGGAAAACTGGACTCGACAAATGTCGTAAGCATCTTTTGAGAATCTTATGTCCTGAGTCCTGTCATATTTATTTAATGTTGGACATCTATCTTCATTAAAATGGAAAATGTAAACTACAGATTCAAAAACCTGTTGTCTGCGGCATTGCTTCTCTTGGGATGGATCATATGGATATATTGGGTATATGCCACACTATTTATTCTCAGCTCATCAGGCAAATGTTCTTTCATTCTCATGCTTTACTTTTTTAACTCTTAACTTCTCAATGTTAATTCTATGCAGGAAATACGCTAGCTGACATTGCTTTTCATAAGGCTGGGATTTTCAAGGTACAAACCTTCTGACTTTATAAGCTACTTTTCAAAAGGTTTCCTTTATCTCAGAATTCTATAACACACATATTTGTTTCAAGATTTCCAATTAGCATATTCATGTTAGATATTCTCTGATTTGCTCTGTTTTCTTGTATGCTAATGAAAGCCTCAAATCCCCGCCTTCACAGTACCACAACTCTCTGAAGCAATGAAGGTTCTTCAAGAAACAGCTAATAATCTTAAGGTAACTATTAGTTATAGATTTTATATTTCTTTCCACTTATTCTAAGTACTCCCACGGTTAGTTCTATTAACTAATGTACAAAAATTTCTGATAAGATTTTATCGAATAATCAGGCATACTCAGCATGTGTATCAGTGAGTGGGATCAATATAAATTGGAGAGGCTTGAAATGTGGGAAGGGGTATCAAGTGTTTTGGAATTGTTTGGGTTTGGGATTGTTTGGGGGTGCTCTAGAATTCACCACCAGAGTTCTATCTTTGGTTCCTTGGTGTCTTATGCAGTTTACATGTTCAAACCTTATCATGGTCTTTTGTGCGTCTGTGGTTTAGTTATGCTGTTATGAAAACTGAACTACAAGGAATAAATACTAAATGCTGTTTAACCTGCGGTGCAGGTTCCTCTGGAAGTAATAGCGCCTCTTGACCTTAAAAAGTTGGATGGAGTTGCACTTGGCTTGTCTGGGGATCATCAGCTTGTAAATGCAGGTCTTGCTGTTTCTCTTTCAAGATGCTGGCTTCAAAGAACTGGGAACTGGGAGAAGATATTTCCAAATGTTAGGTTTTGCTCTTGGTTAATAAAGCTTTATCAAAACTTTCAAGGACTTTATTTGGTAAACTTGTTTGTTCCTTTGGGATTTTCATCTACAGGGAAGCAAGGAAACTGAGATTCCCGTGGCGTTTTGTCGTGGTCTTGCAACGGCACGTCTTCATGGGAGAGCTCAAGTTGTTCATGATGTAGTTTCAGATCCGCAGAATTTGTCAGGCTCGAAGAAAACTCCATGCGGTGATCTGATCTTTTACTTGGATGGAGCTCATAGTCCAGAGAGCATGGAGGCTTGTGGTCGATGGTTCTCTACTGCAGTCAGAGGGAACAAAAGCGTATCTACTGCTGTCAATGGTTACAGGAGACATGGGGAGTTTGGTAGAGACTTTAACAGAGTCTCCAAACAGGTAGTCAAGACCAGCAATGATCAGTGCAATTGCTTTGTTAACACAACTATTTTGATTTCTTCTCTATTCAAGGCATTACAAATTGACTTTTGTGTTTCATACTTTGATTTGACTTGTGAAGAATTCTTATGTGTTAATAGATTCTTCTGTTCAACTGCATGGAAGTGAGAGACCCTCAAGTTTTACTTCCAAAGCTTGTCACCACTTGCGCTTCCTCAGGTAATCTGAAACAAATTATAATCTGTTTTTTTTTTTTTTTAGTTTCTTGTTAATATTTATGCATATTGGTGAATGAAACACTCTCAGGCACTCATTTCTCAAGAGCACTTTTCGTCCCAAGCATGTCAACTTACAACAAGGTCATTTCGGGCGCATCAGCAATTCCTTCAGATACACGTAGAAAGGATTTAACTTGGCAATTCAGACTACAAAAACTCTGGGAGAGATCAATCCGAGGAACAGGTAAGCTTAAGTTTTACTTCTTTGTACTTGTTTATGTCGCGCCTAACCTTTGATCATATGTCTGGCGACTAATCAGATGCTGCGCTTGACCATACACTGAAGCCCGATGGAATAACCGAGTTACCACCTCATGATTTCTTGTGTGGAGACGCACCTCATTGTGGTGGACCTGCAGGGACACATGTCACTTCCAGCGCCGTGATGCCTTCACTTCCATTGACCATAAACTGGCTACGAGACTGTGTACGCCGAAACCCTTCACTGAAACTAGAGGTAAAGTCAAAGCTATATTCATTATCCACTTCAAAGCCAATAATCAGAGTCTGATTTTTGTTTTCAGACATTTTCAGAACAGAACAGAGCAGCATTAACTTCTTCTTTGATAAATTTGGGTTTCTTATGCAACAGGTTTTGGTCACAGGATCGCTGCATCTTGTTGGAGATGTGCTCAGATTGCTAAAGAGATGATTTTTTATTTATTTTATATTACCAAATCTGAAAAAGGCTCCCGAAGAGTAATCTTACAGAGCTTCAATTGTTGTTGTTTTGTACTTCACTTTTTTTTTTCTTCTTTTCATAGTTACCATTTGATTCTTTGGTCCATTTATTCTTCTGTTACACTTTGAAGTGTCAAAAATTAATAAGTGAATTAGACGTAACATGGAGACCAAACAACAACAAAAGCAAAGAAGGAAAAAAAAAAGAGATACTGAAAGATTCTTTGAATATGCTCTAATTGACGCAAAGGAATATACGAAATATATCCATTTATCATTTCAACCAACCCCATTTTGTTCTTTAGCGTTAACTAGTTTAATCAGGTCTATCATGATTTGGTATTGTAGTTTGATATAAAGTGTTTTCAAAATCCAAAGTAAAGTAAACCGAACGAAAGCAAAATAAACCAACCGGAAACACTTACGTATATCGAAAGCAAAATCGAACCCAATGTAAACCAAACCCGAACTGAACCGGGTTGTAAACCGATATGTTCATACTATCTTGAAAAGGGAATATATATATTTTGTTTGTCGCAACCCGCAAAGTTAAAAGGGACCTTATCTCGATGAAAAAAATGAAAGAATATGAAAAGACAAAAACTTTATTGTTCAGTAAAATAGTTTCGTTTCAGTCGTCTGATAATATGAAGACATCGTCGTCATTCCTGATCTTCACCGTTCTATCTCTCCCATTAATCTCAGCCGTAGGATGGGAGCTAAGCATACCGACGACGACGACGGCGAGGAGGAGTAACCTTCGGGTGCGGGAAGGATCACCGTTCAGGATCGCAATCTTTGCAGACCTCCACTTCGGTGAAGACACGTGGACTGATTGGGGCCCACGTCAGGATGTAAACTCCGTTAACGTTATGTCCGCCGTTCTCGACGCTGAAACTCCAGGTCAACTCTTAAATCATTGCACCGTTGAACACTTTGCTACCATCATCATCTGCAGTTTTATTTACAAACAAAAAAAGGTATCGTTAATATGTATTTAATTACTAATTTCGGTTTTCATGTTGAAGCCTAATACATATAATATTCCGGTTCAGTCCAGTTGAGGTTTAATTTCTGTTTGATTTATATTAATCAAAGGTTACTTTTTTTTTTTTTCCATTTTGATTTGAGCTATTTGGTTAGAAAGAGTAAACCACATAAACTGAAGTAAGACTTGGTTAACACTTAACAACATAGCAATCCAAAACTCATAAAGTATAGCAATGTCTAGGGGCCCCGAAAAATATTGAGCCGGCCCTGAATTCGTTTGTTGGTTTAATTTTGAATCTTCTGATTGGCTTGAACATTACTCTATGCCCTTTCTAATTTTATATAGTTGAAATAATATTACACAACTGAAATAACCGGTTTTTTTGGTAGAAATAAACAGATTTTGTGGTATACTTGGGAGATGTAGTAACGGCTAACAACATAGCAATCCAAAACGCAAGCTTGATTTGGGACAAAGCAATCTCACCAACAAGAGACAGAGGCATTCCATGGGCCACTCTCTTTGGTAACCACGACGACGCCTCTTTCGAATGGCCTTTGGATTGGTTCTCTTCCTCCGGTATCCCTCCCGTTCGCTGCCCGGCGGCAATATCAAATTCCTCCTCCTGTTTTGATGGATGCACGTTTAGAGGAACGACGCGCGTGGAACTGATTCAAGAAGAATTAAAAGCATCCAATGCACTCTCATATTCGATGATTGGTCCTAAGGAGCTATGGCCAAGTGTATCTAATTACGTCCTTCTCGTTGAATCATCGGATGCTACGAAACCAGCCGTGGCATTGCTATACTTTCTTGACTCGGGCGGTGGTTCATATCCGGAGGTTATATCAAATGCTCAAGTGGAATGGTTTAAAACCAAGTCCAATACCCTTAATCGTGATTTAAGGTAAGAATCAAAACATTATAAAGCCTTTTTTTTTTTTTGGTGTGTGGGGAAAAACTTGACATATATGATAATAACTAGTACAAGAAATTGTATTGGAGATAAATCTATCGCTATTTGATATCGAAAAATGTACATTTCCGGCAGGATCCCGGAGTTGATATTTTGGCACATACCGAGTAAAGCATACAAGAATGTAGCTCCAAGGCTATGGATAACAAAACCTTGCGCCGGATCAATCAACAAAGAGAAAGTTGCTGCTCAAGAAGCCGAAAATGGAATGATGAGAGTTCTTGAGAAGAGATCTTCAGTTAAGGTACTAACTAAGCACTATACAAGGAAACGTTTAGAAGTGATGTAACGCATTTAACTAACTATTTAGCGACGGAATATAATGATGGCTCATTTTCAATATATGTTTGTGCGTAGGCAGTGTTTGTAGGACACAACCATGGACTAGACTGGTGCTGTCCGTACAAGGACAAGCTCTGGCTTTGCTTTGCAAGGCACACGGGTTATGGTGGATATGGAAACTGGCCAAGAGGATCAAGGATTTTGGAGATTACTGAAATGCCCTTTCGTATTAAGTCATGGATTAGGATGGAGGATGGATCTGTGCACAGTGAAGTTAATTTAACTTGTGATGATTAGTCTATTGAGCATCGCAATTTTTAATTTTTAATTAAATATTCAACTTTGTCGGAGTGACGTTGCCGAGTTATTGCTATCTAGGGATGTAGAGATTCTGCAAAAATAATAATGAAGTTGTACGTAGATTCGATTTTTGAAGGTTCTACATAGTTGAACGTCCATCTCAGTAGCTAAGTAGAGTAGCTAAGTTACTGAAAGATTGGTTCAAGACAAACGGGAAGAATGCTTCACAAAACCCGTTAAGGATCTGCCGAATTCTGCAGCACATGAAAGAGAATGTCTTGCAAGAACAATGCCTATGACATCATCTAACAACAACTAGCTTTGGCATGCCTTCTCTGCTCCTTTCTAGTTAACTTACCTAACTACTTATGCTCCTTTCAAGAAGAATATTTGCCTAAGACGCCGCAAGGTTTGCAGTTGATGGAAAGCTCAACTGGTTTTTGCTCTATCGTAACATACACATTTGTTGGACAACTCCACATACTTTCCTCTCTCTCTCTCTCTCTCGCATCTAGAAGAGCTGCTTCCTCAGGATATTGATGATGGTATCAAGGACCCCCTTATTTTCCACCAAATACTTTTCAGCTGCGTCTTTCCCATCAACGACCTCACCTTCAATGAAATGGCTATTTCCTTCTCTTACGATAACTCCATGCTCACAAGCCAATTCTAAAACCTCACGCTCCACGTAGAAGCCACGACCAAAGTGAATCCCCAATTCAGATCTCTTCTTTCCTGGCGTCAGTTTATTTTTCACCACTTCGACGCACACATTGAGACCACTTATCTGAGGAAAGGGTTATAATTAAAAACGACTGACATACTGCTCTTTGCTGAAATTTAGTAGTATTTTAAAGATTAACATGCAGATCAGACTTACAAAAACACATTGACAATAATGTGCTTATATACCTCACTGTCAGTCTTTACCAGCCCCGTTCTTATCATTTTGAGGCGTATAGCTGCATGAAACCGCAATGAGTTTCCCCCACAAGTCACTTCTTCGGCGTGGGGGAAACGCATGCTAGATTTGGCATGTGATCTGACCTGTATCAGAGAAAAATAATTGGCTGAGAGATCTTATCTTTTGTAGGTGGGTCAATATGATCCAACTAAAGGAGCAAAAGAGGATACATCACAATACTTCTCTTACCTGATTAAGAAAAACGATCAGTGTCTGGGAATTGGCAACTGAGTAGTGGATTTTTCTGAGCGCCTGTGTCATTATTATTGATTGTCTGTCTCTGTATCTTTCTCCTAGAGGAACATCAAGCTCACATTGAGGGGCAAGAGCAGCAACCTGTAAATCCCACTTCTAATATTAGCGGACGCAGAAAGAGTACATGAACATATTGTGATGACAGAATGAAAACTCACACTGTCAACCACAATTACGTCTACTGATCCACTCTTGGTTAGCACATCGACAATACTTAGCATATTTTCAGCAGAATTGGGACGTGATATTAGAAGCTCTTCCGTGTTCACACCTATTGCCTCTGCTAGAGAAGGATCCAAGGCATTCTCGACATCAAGATAAGCGCAATAACCTGGCGCAAACAAGTTTTTGTTAGATAGATAAAGAAAAAGAGAAGAAGCTGATGGACTGAACACTGATGAATAAAAGCAAGCCAGCCTGGTAAAAAGCAGAATCAAAACTGTAACTAACTTCACAAAATCAAATCTTACTTATGGCGCTAGAAACAAGAAAGAAAAAAAACTAGATGATCTACGTTCCCAACTTGGGATGGATCCTAGTACCAAGTCTCAAGGTTTCTTTTGTTCAAACAAATGAATTTAGGATGAAAGATCCAAGAATAGCACCTCCAAGCTTTTGAGCTTCCTTGATGATATGAAGAGCTAGAGTTGTCTTTCCAGAAGCTTCTTTTCCGTAAACCTCAACCATTCTTCCCTACAGGTTTCTCATGTAAACACACATTTAGAGACCTCGTTGAGTGAAGGGATAACAAACAGTACTTTAGCTAGGCTAAGCCTATCTCAAACTCCAAAATAAACAACCTTTGGCAATCCTCCAACTCCTAGAGCTAGATCAAGGTTGAGTGAACCAGTAGATATCACAGAGACTCTCCGTGATCTGGAAAACCGCTGCAACCACAACTTAGAGTCTTCATCAAAATCACCTGAAACTGAAAGCTGTGACAATGCTGAACGCAGATTAGCGTCTTTCTCTGCTACTTTGCTATCATCTGGACCTTCATCAAGTTCACAGTCTGAAGCTTCAACTAACCAATGGAAGGAAGCACTCTCGTTAAGAGACTAAAGCAGAAGGACCATTTATTTCCGCCAATGAAAAGCGAAATTACTGATAATACCTAGAGACGAAAGATAACGGTTTCCATAGCTAGAGCAAGGGAGAACACCTCTTGTTCCATTCTGCTACAGACAAAACAAACAGAGAGTAAACACAAGAGATCCATAACTGCTATATCATTAATTCAGAAGCTTCGGTAAATCACCAATGCATAAACTCTATTTGAACACACAAACCAAAATGGAAAAAAACAAAAAAATCCAAGGGATATGTTTGTTTTGGTTGGAACAAAGAAAATGCAATAAGAAATAAGAAAATCAAATCTTTATTATAGTAATAAGAAAATCTGAACTTTCTCAAAACTCTGAGAAGAAAGCGAAGAAATCTGAACAGTCTGTAGAAATTAACTGTTGTTGAGAAGAAAGCGAGGCAACAACATTAGAGAGGAAGAGAGAAAACAAAATAACGCAGAACCTGAGATAAGTAGGAGAAGAAACGGAATCTCTGAATCGGACTGCTCAATGAGAGTCGACCCATGCCCCCGTTCCTTCCGGCGGCGCGTGTTCCGACAGACGCGACGCGGCTCCTCCTCTTCGTTCTTCTAATATGTCAATTGATTTCCCGTTTTTATTTTATTATTCTTTTTTTATTAATAATAATAATATTAAGTTGCAGCAGAAAAATATTTTATTATCTCCCTAGGAAGGATCTTTCTTTACATTTTTATCTCTCTTGTGTTAAATTGACAATTAAAAAAAAAATCTTTATTTGTTTCCGGGAAAAAACAGTGAACGAAATTGGGTGTTGGAAGAGCAATGATCATCTCCATTGCATCATCCCTTTCTCTTCTCTCTTCTTCGTCTCATCAGAAATTCTCCGTCGATCTCTATTCGTATCCAAAGCCTGACCGGAGATGCTCGATTGTTTGCTCCGGCTTCAGAACGGCGAGAGTGATGGCTATGGACAGAGCTACGCGGCGGAGTCGACATTTGTCCGCCACTGAAGCTAGGGTTTCTCTTGTTCTCGCTCTCGCCTCTCAGGCCTCCTCTGCCTCTCAACGCCGTAAATGTTCCGTCTCTGTTGCCGCAATTTTGTAACTCAACTCCAATGTCAAACTCTTTTCGTTTTCTATCAGTTTTGGCTGATTTGGCGGTGGAGACTGCGAAATACGTGTTTCCGAAGAGGTTCAATAGCTCGAATCTGGAAGAAGCTTTCATGTCTGGTTAGTTTGTACCTTATGATTTGGGTTCTTTTATCAAATCTCATCACTTTTCACTGAGCTTTTTGTTTACTTTTATTTGTTGAACCTTGCATCTCTCTCTAGTTCCGGATCTCGAGACAATGAACTTCAGAGTTCTGAGTAGGACAGATAAATACGAGATTAGACAAGTCGAGGTTCTTCTTTCACACACATTCTCTGTTTAAACACGTACGTACGGTCTCACTTTAAAGCTTTGACTTTGAATTTTAAAACAGCCTTATTTTGTGGCCGAGACTACAATGCCAGGGGAAACTGGATTCGACTTCTATGGTGCTTCTAGGTCTTTCAATGTGTTAGCTGATTACCTCGTTGGTAAGGTAGTATGAAACATTCCTTACGAATTCTTTTTTGCTTTTGATTGATTATTGTTTTGCTTTAGCTCTGGATACTTTTTTGTCTTCAACAGAACACAATAAATGAGCAAATGGAGATGACGACCCCTGTTGTTACTCGTAAAGTCCAATCTGTTGGAGAAAAGATGGAAATGACTACTCCAGTAATCACAAGCAAGGTAAATACCTCATCATCAGTGGACCATGGAGCATTTCATTCTTTAAACTTCTTTTGTTTGTTTTTTTTTAACATAGATAGAAGCATATTTTAGAGTAGCTTTGAGTGTGTAATTTCCTCATATATAACAGCTAGGAGCCTTGGATACCTACTTGTTAGTTAACTCCTAGAAATTTGTAAATTAGTTATGTTTCATTTCTTTGATTCAGTTTTTTTACCTTGTTCCCGTTCATAGTCAATTAGTATCGTATTTATATACTTTTGCTTCAGGCAAAAGATCAAACCCAGTGGCGGATGTCTTTTGTCATGCCCTCAAAGTATGGTTCGAATTTGCCATTTCCAAAAGATCCTTCAGTCAAAATACAGGAGGTGCCACGAAAGATTGTTGCTGTTATCGCCTTTTCAGGTAAATTATACTCAGTTTTCATCTCCACAAGTGACGGTACACTAGTCTGAATAATCAAAGATATACACCAGAGAATCCCGAAACTAGTTCCAAATTCCAATCTTTTATATGCCTATCAGAGATCGCAAACAAGAGGTCAAAATAGTAAGCGTTTTTTCGCTATAATGAGTGTTTTTCTCTCAATGCTCATAAATTCGCTAAGAAAGTGATGTCTAGTCTAATGTTAGATATCCAACACATAACCTTGACATGCAAACTCATAATGTTCAACACATACCTTTCATTAAAACGAGTGTACCTCTTGAAGCAACTAACATAATCAGATTTTTTCTTGCTATCTATGAACAAAATTAACTTTGTTTCAGGCTATGTTAACGATGAAGAGATTGAGAGACGGGAGCAAGAACTAAGGAGAGCTCTTCAAAATGACAAGAAGTTTCGAGCGAGAGATGGACTTTCAGTTGAAGTTGCGCAGGTTCATCAACAATCATAAGTGGCTGAATGCATTTTAAATCTGATCTTATTTCTTACATTCTGCAAATTAATGCCCTGCAGTACAATCCACCATTCACTCTCCCGTTTACCCGTCGCAACGAGGTCTCTCTCGAAGTTGAAAGCAAAGAAGATTAGCCTCTTCACTGGTACATACATACATATATACACAGTAAAATACAACTACAACTTGTGTTAAAAGACAAAAACACGTTTACTTGAATAGTTGAATGTAAGTGGTAAATGGTCTTGGAAACCTTTTCTACACCCACAATTATGGATCTTTACTTTGCTTTTATAGGCACTAGAGATGCCTATTGGCTTTGAAATTAACCCAAACAAGCACTCACACTTTTACTTTTTGGAGAATTTCATCATAACAAATATTCACATTTTTTGGGGGGTTATAATACAAATTTTAAACTTTCTAGAAAAAGGATTTCATGTATTACTCTTGAAACAGTATTTCTGGGAATTGAAGGCCTCCTTTTTAAGCCTCTGGTATCTATGTATATATCTATGTCATGTGTCATATATATATATATATATATAAATATATATGTAGACATCCTATAGGCTAATCAGATTCAGGAATGCTATCTAACAAAGGTCTCCAGCCTCTATGACACTCATCATCATCATCACAGAGATTTTGCTTAGCAAGACTCCTATAGACCATTTCTTGAATTGATCCTCCTTGAAGCAGCTTCTCAAGCTCTTGCTTACTCACAACCATCTTTACTCTCACAACACCAACACTCTTCTCCTTGGTGTTGTCACCACAATCTGTTAATCTATCTTCTTCTTCTACTTCTTTTTTTTCCACCTCTGGATTTGCAAACCTGACTTTCTTCTTCGTCTTCTTGTGCTTGATGATTGTGGTGGTCTCCTTGGGGATGAGATAGTAGAGACGACCACAAAGAAGCTTGGATTGTGGATGAAGATGACAATTGTTGGAGAGAGAGTCGAAGAGAGAGTAGTGGCCAGAGAATTGGGTGAGGATGTCATGAACCTTCATGGGTCCTCTGTATTCAACTACTTTTCCATCATTTCTCATTATCTTTATCACTTTCTTCTCCATTACTATACAATTCCCCATCTTATCTTTTGAATTTTTTTTTTCTTTACTTTAGTTTGTGATTTCTTCTGTGTAAATGTGTGTGGAGATTTTTTTTTCATCTGTTTGAGTTTTGGAGATTTTCTGTATATTTATAGAGTTTTGGGTTATGTAAATGCCCTTGCCTTTTAAGAGTATTACGAGGAGTGCCATTATCTCTGGTGGGCCCCTGATTGATCTTTATATCATTCTATTTAATATTTTCATAGTGGCCTCTGGTGGGGTGTAGTGGGATGGTGCTCTCCTAATTAAATAGTTGGATCTCCTAAACTAATTTCGATTTTTTTTTTCACATAACAAAAGAAACAAATTTCGATTTTTTTTTTTTGTTTTAAGGACTTTCGATATTTTCATACAAAGATCTCGGAACAGTTGTGTTTGTGGTGTATGTGTGGTTGATGTGATTAGTGTGGTCGAAAAAATATGAGGTTGAAACAAACAAATGGTATTCCAGATTTTTTATAACTAGAAACCCAGAATTCGATTGAAACTCATCATTCCCTTTTGTTTCTAGCTGCATATAATCACATCTTCGAATCAAAATCTCTATTTCTAGTTATAAAAAATCTCAGCTTTGTCTCAAAATCTCCATTTTCCTCTTTTGAAAATCCCAAATTGCATTTTAACCATGTGTTTATAATAAAACAATCCATCAGCAATTGCGGCGGAGGAAGATGCAACAGACGATCCATTTGTAGAAGAGGACGAAGAAGATGTTTTCTTTTGTTTCCAGATTCCTACGCGAGGAGAGGGGAAGATGAAGAACTTTTTTTTTTCCTTTTTGTTTGAATAATATATATATATATATATATATATGTTTGTAAAAAATATAAAAAATATCTTGTAATTCAATTGGTCCACACGTTTGTCTATGACTTACCGTGTCGCGGGTTTGATCTTCGGTAGAGGAAAAGTTTTAGATTTCAAACAATTAAAACGACGTCTGACACCGTGATATGTCGTCTCAAAGCGTTTTTTAGCAGTTGACTAACGTCGTTAATAGTCAATGCATGTTTTATGTCAGATTCGATAGTTGAGTAGAAAATTTGAATTTTGTTGTCGTTTAGGTAGAAAATGGCACCCTATTTTAGTTAGAGTTTTTTTTGGCACACCGATTTTAGTTCGGGCTGGTTTTAACCATTTTCCCGTCGTGCATCACAGTTGCCTGGAATGTTTTTTTTTTTTGTTTATGGTGAATTAATGTCTTATTAATGTTTGTGTTTTCGGAAACACACTGATCGTACCAATAAGTACTTGCTACCATTTTAAATACATTGTCTATGAATCTAAATATTTTGATTTTCGTATGCTTATGATTTATTGCTTTGTATATTCGTGAAAAAGTATTGTTTTTCTCCGGTTTAATCCGGTTTGAACTGAGATCGGTCCAATTGATTTCGGTCTACGCGGTTCATATTCAGAAGAGCTTAAATCCACAATCACGATTACCGGCCTCCGGGCCCGTTAAAGCCCAACTCGTTATGATTGGCACCAACCTCTGAGATTTACGAAAGATTTCCTGATTTCGGAGGAAAAAAATCTCTCTTTACTGAGTTCGATCAGGAAAAGGAAATTGCATATTTCTAGTCGATTCAATATCTTATAATAAGGAGGCCTTCTCTTCATTCGTGGATTCATTCACGATTGATCGGCACTACCTAAGAGATTGAGAACTCAAACTTGATAGCTTTTAGTTTTCTAGTTTTCTGCTTTCTAATTTAAATCCGTCGACCTCTAACGATTTAATCTATCTTGTAAATTCGCTGAGCTAAATCTAATAAAACGATATTCCGATTTAGTTGACTATTTTATCCCATTTGTGTGATATCCGAATCGTACAAATTTGATATGTACATGGATGGTACAAGATAATCAAATTGATTAAATTAAACAATATATTTATCACTAACACCTTCAATAATTAATTGTTTAACAACTCCGGATGTTCTTGTTGAAAGATAATATCTTGTGATCTCTTGAAAATTGGAGCTTGTGTCATGTATAAAATAAGATCTATGATTCATATCATATCGGTTTAAAACAATAAGGATGGAGGTCATATAATATTTCTAAACTTTTCGCGACTGGTTCTTTTGTCAACATTAAAATGATTTTGAATATTCAAGTTGTTCATTTTTTAATCGGGCGCTTATTTTCCGCATTAATATCGGATCTGTTATATTGTTTAACATTTTATGAGTGATTGCATTACACCAACGATATTTATACTTACCTAACCACACTTGTTTGTATCAACTGTTACAACCATTTACAATCTAATCATTTTATCATTTTTATAATTACTAAAAATCTATTGACCAAAAAGAATAGGGTTTTGAGGGGAGCCTTGCCTATAACCAAAGGTGGAGCCACTAGGAGGACCACAAAAAGAGTCTAAATGACTTTTGATGAGTGGATGTCACTTCCAAATTCGAAGCACAACTTGATTTCTATAATCATTCTTACATTGAATATTTTCCCTTTCTATTAACTGCTAACAAATTCGAAGCACAACTTTTCTATATTACTGATGTTTCGTTAGTTGGAAATTCACAAAACCCCATTTCATTGTACATTTTTCACTCGTTTCATTCTTCTCATTATACGACATGTTATCACTATTTTTTTTGTTGGAATGATTTATCTTATAAATATGCACTGCCAAGATCGTTGCATTACAATAGCCTTCTTTTTTTTTGTATGTACTTAAGTTTTCCGATTTTGTTAGTCTGAATTGTTGGTCAAAGCTGATGATCAACTTGATTAAGCAGAAACATCATGCTACTTCAAATGATCATGATCCCTTTATTTTGGTATTTTTAAGTCTCTCATTTCTAGATCCCTTTACTCAAATTTGTTTCTTCCGTAATGTCGGATCATTAACATGCTGATTCTAATACGAGTTGATAAAATTAGAATCTAGCTTATAATTAATAAGTGAAACCAAACGCACAAGATTCGCGAGTAAAACTCAACTAAAATCTAGTTTGAGAACGTGTGTATATCATCCTATCTACGTACTTCCAAAAAGAAAACGAAAGGAAAAAAAAAAAAAAACTCATTCCCTTGTACGCTTGAATTTGGTTATATATTTAACTTTTATTTCTTTATTTTGGTTACTCACCGAACTTAATTTCTTGTGATCCCCCAACGAATTTGCATTCAGTTCTGCCTCAAATAAACTCGACGTCATATATTGTTTTGGCATAGAGAAAAACGGACCGTTAAGGCATTTATTTAGCCTAAGTCTACAACAAGAAAACCGAACACTCGTTACGACTTGATATTTTGCTACTTTCCCATTAGGCTATTAGCTACACCAAACTTTATGTATCCATCACTATCTCACATATACACATTTATACATATACACCTATTTTCCCTCTTGATAACGTAAGCTTATATGCAAAGTTGATATTTTTGGATAGTGTGGTCCATCAACTAAGCTTAAAGTGCTTACGATGATAAGTGGGTTCGAATAGGTTCCACCAATGAAGCATGTTTCAAAATCTGTTTTTTTTTCCTTGGCAACGAGGAATTTAAAGTGTGAATTCATATTAATCCCGATACATACGATATTTTTACCAAGTGAGCCATAGTGAATTGGGCAGAAATAGAATTTAATCCGATGTAAATCCATGACCACTTAGAATTCTTTCACCCATTTCGATTGACCTAATAAGTGGGTTTAGATTTTATACTTTCCTTTTTTTGGTCGGCAGAAATTTTGTCTTTCTATTCAAAGAAAATAGTACCCTTTTTTTTACTGAGCGTGGGTCATAAATTTCCAATGTTTTCGTTGACCGTTGATTTGGGGACACTAAAATATAATGAGTGTAGGAAGCTAAGAAGATAGAGAGAGGTATAGATAAAAAAGATTATGCAATGGGTGGGTAAAGAATAAATATTTTAGGGTGAATGGTGGATGTCGATGCTCTAAGCAAAAGATCAAATAAATAATTATTAAATAATATTAGTTTTGCCTTTGCTAACAATGTAGGGCATTGAATGCACTCCCCTCTTAGTGGTGGCGGCAGAATTTTTGTAAGCGTGAAAGAGATATGGAAATTTAATACTATTTGCTACTATTAAATATGATGAAAATCCAATGCATAGATTTTGTTGTTTGTTGTTTGTTGTTAAAACATAGAAATTAATGTTATCCATATGTTTATACGAATTTCAACAAGTTCGACATGATAACTTTATAGTTTATATGCATAAAAGGGACAGCCATGTTATTGATGCTAGATTTAGTATAATTCCATATTATAAGCATACATAATCATACAGTTATTATTATTTTCAGTCAAACAATAGTAAGAAATTACAACGATAGTGATACTTTATCTGTTTATCAAGTTATATTAGATTTATTTTTCTTCTTATGCTATATATGAAAAAAGAGTAAAAGTAGACCCAAAAAAGAGACAAAAGTGATTTGGGGTGTGTGTGCATCAGTGCATGCATTATGCATAGATCATGTGTGATGAAGATCTATTCATATGTTTTTTCGTAATTTTATAGTGAATGGTTTTATGCTTGTCATGTAAAATGAATGTTTTATTTTGTAATTGACCCATACCAGTTGAAATTAATATAATGTGATATTGAAATTCATGAAAAAAATTGTATTACAATTAGTTTCTTAAAATGTGTGAAACTTCGTGAGCATACACTTACGTAAAAAATCTACATTAGTACTTGTATTCGTTGCAAAAATATACATTTATAGAAACGAATGATTATATAGAAACATGGAAACTACATATGGGAAACAAACAAATATAGTAGAACTTCCAAAAGAAGGGACAATTGCATTCAAAAGATGGATCTTGCTTGGTCGTAAGTGGACTCTGATTATAGACACCAAAGGCCTCCTAGATTTTGTGGGCCTTCTTTATTTCCTACTTTATGCAAACTAGGAGATGGATCGATAGCCCCGAAATAAAGTAGGAAACCACAAATTCATTGATCACTATTGACATTTAGTTTGTTTGGCATAAATCTTTGATTTTGAATCATTGAATTTAATGAGAACAATCTTCTAATTTGTTCTCGATTGGAACGATATGAATCACATTCAAGTCGGAAATCTATTCTGGCTATAATTTTGAAATATGAATTGCTATCAAAACAAAGCCAAAATGTAACTCTGGAGCAAATCTCAAATAATAGTACTGTTGTGTCACCACTCGGATTCAACTCTGTACAATGGATATTGTTGAGAAAAAACTAAATCTTGAATAGATAAATGAACAAGTATCAAACTGAAGATAGAGGAAAAATAACAAGTATCAAACTGAACAAAGAGCGGAAAAAAAAAATGAATATGTTTAAGTTTCAAAATTTTACCAAAATAAATGGTTATGGATCAGGTAACACCGTATACCAATACTTGTTCATGGGTTTTTGTCAGATTAGAAAAATCTTGAATTATTAAGATGTAAACAAACTAGGATTATTCATTTTCCTCGGCCCAACCAGGTTTGCTTAATTTCATCAACTTACTTGGGATGTTGTTTACGTATTTGGAAGTTGAACTCTAGCTATGTCATCGACTCTTTGTGACTGGGATTCGTTATCGATGTTTACTTGGTTCGCTTTCAGTTGTCAGATTACTTTGTTCTTCTTCAATTTTAAGTTGGCTTGGTATTTTGCTTACTAGTGATAGTGTCTCTGTTTAGTCTGATTGCAATTGTGCTATGATCTGCTTTCGGAATCTACTTTATTCATGTGGGCTAAAGGGAAAGAGTATTGTGGAGATTGGAGAAGAAGAATAATCAATTAATTAAGTTAACATCTTTGCTTCTACTACTGAATTTGTTTCAGACCTTATTCTATGAATCCATACGATTTGATTCTTTTTTTTTTTTTTTACTTGTATAACTAACTTGGATTGAATTTGAGGCTATGCATGAGCTCTTTCATTAATCTCTTTTTCTCTCCACTTTGCGTTTGCGAGCAATATCTCTGTTTCGTTTACATTGTTATTCTTCATTCTTGCTTGCTGTGCAAGAAAACAATAATTCTGTGATGATATATTGAACGAGAAACAAAACCACTCATATTTTTAGTTTATTTTATATCAAGTGCAGTATATGTTGCAAATTCTACATGAAGAAAAAAGTATACACACTATGAAAGGACCACTGAATTTTATACAAGTAATCATGGATTAGGATGACTCAAATCATCTTTATAACTATCATATAACATGTATCATTCAGCAGGTTTGATATACAGCTTATTGTTTGGAATATCAAAACTTATCTTACGATCTTGAAAAATCCGTATGCAAATGAGATTTTCTTTTAGCGGTGATTCACTCACGGATAGGCAAAAGAGTTCACCGTTGAAGCAAATCTCATTGGGATACGTACCGGTATTCCAAGGTCATAACATAGGTTTTGATATTCCAAACAATAAGCTTTCTATAAAACCTGCCAAATGTCACAAGTTGTATGATAGTTATAAAGATGAGTTGGGTCACCCTGGTCCAAAATCCACATTTGGAACAGAATTAAATCCGTTCTCATAACGTATAGTTTCTTGGTAAAAGGTAATGGATTGGGTATGCTAGCTTAAGTATGTGAATAATGTATCTCTTATATAAAAGGTTAATGAGATGGGAACAAGTAAATAGTAGTTTATGATAAGGTGAGACGTGACAGATGCATGTGAAGGGGAGTAGCTAGGAAACAAGTAACCAATAAAACAAACACGATTGGCTAATCAATTTTGTTGAATGATACGATAGAAAATAAAAAAAGCTTGTGTTGTTAATCAATGCATTAAGAAACATTTAGAGCAACAAACAAGAAATCGTTTTTTAATTACCTAATTATAGAAGTTATACTAATATGTATCAATACTCTAGTGCATATTAGGGTGGTTATGTGTTAGTTACATTGAACTTAAAGTATTGCATTGCTTGTATTTTGTCTAGAATTCAATTTTGCACCTAGAAAAATCATAAGCGAAATGAACCGTACCAGTGACGTCTTGGTATATGAACATTTAGAAGAAGGCTAAAGAACATTCAGAATGAGATATTTTGTGTACCACATAACGAATAACAGAGTGAAATAAAACATGAACCATGTTACTATTTGTGTAGCCACTAGTACTAATTTCTCATTAGGACTCATTACCCACCCAATCTGAAGATTCTAAATTTCAAAGCCGATAAATTGAATAGCGAGAATTTGTGGTTACCTATTGTTCCTATCCGAGAAATTAGTATATGTAACTATGTAAGACACTCTTTGAATAGCGAGTATTTGTGGCGATTAGCTTTTGCAACAGACTGTTTCGAGCTGGTGAAGATGGTGTCTACACCCGAGGAGTGGTCGACTTTCGCATTACATTTGGAGGAATTCGTGAAGAGTATATAAGGAGGTGTTTACTTTTTTCTCTATCTCTCTCATCCCACGCGCAAACAACACAAATGCGGACAAACTAGCACGGAGTGCTCGTGTCTACCCATTAGATATTACTTATGTAAACTCGGTACCTCCGGTTTGGATCTCTGAACCGTTCTAGGTACTTAGGCTGTTGAC
>PKMM01050415.1:75825-115174 GCA_002933915.1 Eutrema heterophyllum | reverse complement strand
CTTTATCAAAAAAAAAGTATTTGTGTAAGACACTCTTTATTAAAAAAAGTATATAAGATATTGTAGATACAAAACATAATGATGATGAGAACTATTGTTTGTTCATCATAATCTTACTTATTTATATGACTTCCTTCACAAGCAAATCCAGCACTCCACCGCATGCCCTTCTAACATCATTGCCAATGATTCATTGGTATTGTCTCAGTCACTTTTTTTACTACGCTGTTTATGAATTATAATAATATCACAAATCTGAAATGTATGTCTACTTGGTGATATTACAGCGGATAATGTAAGCAAGTACTAAAAATTAAGACTTAGCAAGTCCAATATCACTTTCAATTTTTTTCTTCCAATTCTAGTTTTTTCTCTTTTTAAAATTTGGCTCTTATCAATCTTTATAAAAAAAAATCGCTCCGAATAGAGATTTGACCCACTAATTTATCTTTCTAAACCGTTACCACCGAAAAACGATGTTTATGTGTCTAATCATGCATTAGATAGTAATATTTTTACAGTATCAAACACATAACAAAAACGCATAGGCAACAAATTCATCATCATTTTGAATATCATGGCGTGCGCACACATCACAGCTAAGACGTGCCTATGTTTCTGCTCATGTGATAAGATTTGGACCATATCAAGTCTCTTTGCCCATCTGGTTAAGCCTTAACCAAAATCACATAAATAATTCGGGGGTGAAACCGGGATCAAAACCATGGAAGAATTGTAAATAAGATTAAATTTCTCAATCAAGCCATACCGGCTAAACCACTCCCATAACCGTTGTCCATTTGGTCATACCTAAACCAAAATCACATCTCGAAACCGGTGAATACCAGATTGAATCTCCAATGCAAACTCTATTGTATCCCCGATATCCAACGAAAATGTTTGGAAATTATCTTCAAACATAGTGAACCCATAATTTCATTGCAATCTGGTTTTGGTTTATCGACCGTACGCAAACAATGTACCGGAAATCCGAGTTAACAACAATTTCTCATTTAGTCTCTACAAATATTTGCCTATTTAAACCGGACACAACACAAGTCTTCTTCACGCTTCGAAACCAAAGTAAGAAAGATGGAAGCAAACACTCAGTTTCTTCTAAAAGCTCTTCTTCTTGTCTGTTTCAAAGTCTGCTTCACATTAGGTTCCGACCCCGACCCGATCCAAGACTTCTGTATACAAAAACCAATCACATCTCCTCATTACCATCACTTCTCCACCAATCTCCCTTGTAAAAACTACTCCGAAGTAACCACCGAAGATTTCGTCTTTTCCGGTCTAAAAACCGCCGGTAACTTCACCAAGACCGGACTCGCCACAGTCCCCGTAAGCCCAACAAACTTCCCGGGCCTAAACACATTGGGCCTGTCGTTTGTCCGGGCTGATCTCAAACCCGGCGCCATAAACCCGCCACATTACCACCCCCGGGCCACGGAAGTAGCCCACGTGGTTAAAGGACGGGTTTACTCCGGTTTCGTGGACTCGAACAATAAGGTTTACGCTAAAGTGATGGAAGAAGGAGAAATGATGGTTTACCCAAAAGGGCTTGTGCATTTTCAGATGAACGTGGGAGATGTTACCGTCACGATTCTTGGCGGACTTAATAGCCAAAGCCCCGGGACTCAGAAGATACCGTCGGTGGTTTTTGGGTCAGGGATCAATGAAGAGTTGCTTATGAAAGCTTTTGGGTTGAGTCTTAAGCAGATTGGTACGTTGAGGAGAAGATTTGATCCTGTGATGTCTAATTAACATTGATGTTTCCTCTTAAACGAGATTATATTGTATGGAACTTATAAGTTACTAGGTGACTCGCCCGCGGCATGCGCAGGCCAAAAAGTATTTTTAAAAAATAAAATTAGTTTCGTAATATTTAAGGATTTTGCGGATATTGTGTATGTTTATTGTTGAGATTTTATTTATCTTGTGTATATTATTATTAAAGGTTGGTTAAATTTATTAAGGAAAACGACGTATTTTCACCTCAAGTTTATGATATAGTTGTAAATCCATCCGAACTTTGAACCTCGACACAGATCCACCTAATTCGAAAGTTTCAGACGTATTTCTCCCCAATTTGAAACATCGAAACCTATTTACACACATCGAAGCGTAAAACCACCCAGACTATGATTTAGGTTGGTTTACGACTTAAACCAGACACAAAACCACTTATACCGGATACTAAACCAAAATTAAATCAAATTACAACCCGACCCAAAAAACTAACCCGACCCAATTTTTATTTTTTATTCACCCGGTTACTATTATCGATCGATCTTCTCTCTCTCCTCTTAAATTAAACGCTTCTTCTTGTTCTTTTTTTTTTTGAATTGATTCTTCTTTTTCGTCCTAAACTAACCAGGTTTCTACTTATTCCACTTCATCTTCTATCTCTCCACTCCCTTCTCCTCCATCCATTACCATCTTCCTCTTCTTCCTTCTTCTTAATCACTATTCTTACCATCTCCCCAAATCACCTAAACCGCTATTATCTCACAATTGAAGACTGAAATTAAAACCTGCTCCGTACCTGACCCGTCTCCTCCGCCGTCGTGGACGGCTCCACAACGTGACCGCCGAGCAATTCGCTGCCGTTTGAGAGATGAGCTCGTCCGATGGAGGCTAGGTCATCGACGATTTCCGAGTTGGAGTTTGTCTGGAAACAAGCAATCGTTTTGAAATAGTGGTGGTGATTGGCGAAGAAACCTGTAACTCCTCTGGTGTGATCTTCGAAATTGGGAACCTATTACAAAATTTCATTTTTGATCGGAGAATGTGTTCGTGAATCGAAGAAAGTAGCAGCGGTTGTTGAATCCTGTTACAAGATTTCGTTTTTGATTCTTCTTCCATCGGGTTTGCGATTGATTCTGGTTTTTTGATTTCGGATCGACTTGTTTCTGGGTTTTTGATTTGGGTCGTCATTCGATGAATTTTTGAGTGAATTTAGAGAGGATTGATTTGTAATCCCATTAAATCCGCCATTGCAGCAGTTTCTATCTGAGCTTCTTCTTTGATAATCAGGAGGAACAAAAGTTTTCTTGAGAAAATTGACTGAGCAACAGAAAATAAGAAGTATTTTATGCCAAAAGTGGTGATTTTTAATCGAAAATCACTGATCGGGAGACGCCTCTTTTTGTTTTTATGAAATCTTAAATCAAAAATCTTTGGGAATTTGATTTTCTCACTCTATGATGAACAATGAATCCACCTTCAATACAAAACCCAGATTGCGATTGAAAGAGATGAAGTGGAATAAGTAGAAACCTGATTAGTTTAGGATGAAGATGAAGAAGAAAAATCAATTCAAAAAAAAAAAAAAAAAAGAAGAACAAGAAGAAGCGTTTAATTTAAGAGGAGAGAGAGAAGATCGATCGATAATTGTAACTGGGTGAATAAGAAAAATAAATCGGGTCGGGTTGGTTTTTTTTGTAATTTGATTTATTTTTGGTTTAGTATCCGGTATAAGTGGTTTTGTGTCTGGTTTAAGTCGTAAACCAACCTAAATCATAGCCTGGGTGGTTTTACGCTTCGATATGTGTAAATAGGTTTCGATGTTTCAAATTGGAGGAAAATACGTCTGAAACTTTCGATTTAGGGGGAAATGCGTCTGAAACTTTTGATTTAGGGGGATCTGTGTCGAGGTCCAAACTTCGGGTGGATTTACAACTATATCAATAACTTGAGGTGGAAATACGTCGTTTTCCCAATTTATTATCATAACTGTGAATTGTATTTGTTTTTCTTACTGTATCAAATTTGCAATTATACATGTAGTTCTTGCGCCGATTTCCTTGTATATCAACATTCTGGTTGGATTCTGACTAAGGAACGTACATAAAATATAAGAATTAAACTTTATGAAGAATCTTTACATCAACTGTATGATTAGGTAGTTTATTCAAGTGCCAGATAATTCAACTTCTAGTTTAAATATTTT
This sequence comes from Eutrema heterophyllum, assembly GCA_002933915.1. Taxonomy (NCBI): domain Eukaryota; kingdom Viridiplantae; phylum Streptophyta; class Magnoliopsida; order Brassicales; family Brassicaceae; genus Eutrema; species Eutrema heterophyllum. The sequence continues at coordinate 111,219 of PKMM01050415.1, read as the reverse complement.
GCTAAAGTAATCCCTTCTATGGAAATCATCAACAATCAGAATATCAAGATCAAAGAGTACGTCCAAATGATTGTCTCCGCTAACTATCTCACCTATGAGGGAATATGAAAATCTCGTTTTCCCGCGAAAAACGTAAAATCCTATTTTCCCGTCAAAAACGTAAAATTCCGTTTTCTCGTCAAAAACGTAAAATCCAGTTTTTCGTCAAAAACGTAAAATCCTGTTTTTCCGTCAAACACGTAAAATCCTGTTTTCCTGACCAAAAACGTCAAATCCCGTTTTCCCGCAAAAACGTAAAATCCCGTTTTTCCGTAAAAAATGTAAAATCCAGTTTTCCAGCAAAAAACAAAAAATCACGTTTTCCCAAAAAAAAGCATAAAATCCCGCTTTCCCGTCAAAAATGTAAAATCCCGTTTTTCCGTCAAAAACGTAAAATTCTGTTTTTCGGTCAAACATGTAAAATCCCGTTCTCCCGACCAAAAACGTAAAATTTCGTTTTCCCGACCAAAAACGTAAAATCTCATTTTCCCACCAAAAACGTAAAATCCCGTTTTGCCGCCAAAAACGTAAAATCCCGTTTTTCTGCCAAAAACGTAAAATCCTGTTTTCCTGTCAAAAACGTAAAATCATGTTTTCCCGCCAAAGACGTAAAATCCCGTTTTTCCGTCAAAAACGTAAAATCCCGTTTTCCTTTCAAAAACGTAAAATCTTGTTTTCCCGTCAAAAACGTAAAATTCCGTTTTCCCGTCAAAAATGTAAAATCCTATTTTCGTGTCAAAAACGTCAAAACCCATTTTTCCGGCCAAAAACGTAAAAAAAAATGTAATTTGTTCCCAAAAGCCAAAGTTGATTAAAAAAATAATTAATAATGGAAAAAATTAAAATCGATTAATAAAAAAAACTTAAAAATTTGGAAAATTTAATAACCGATTCATAAGCTTAAAAGTTAAAGTTAGTAAAAATATATATATATTAAATTTATCATAAAAGGCAAAATTAATATAAAAAAAAAGTAAAAAATCCTAAGTTTTCCATTTATATTAAGTAACAATTAATTACTAATCTTAAAAGGACAAAAAATTAATTTTTCACCTCTATAAAAACCACAATTTGATAGTATGTCAATTACACACCAAAAAAATAAAAATCCAATAATCGTATCCAAAACTATTTACTACATATTTTTGACAAAAAAAATCATTCAAAGTATATATGTATTTCATCGGAAACTTAATGTCTAAATTTATGTATTATATATTTTCACGGGTGATCTAATTTTGTTTTCCATTTTTTATTGTTTTTTCACGGATTATAAAAATTTTAAATTACAAACCTGAATATATGCGGGTAATTATCTAGAACAATTTTTTAAAATTTATCATAAAATGCAAAATTATCATAAAAGGCAATATTAATATAAAAGAAAGTAAAAAATCCTAAGTTTTCCATTTATATTAAGTAAACAATTAATTACTAATCTTTAAAAGGACAAAACAATTAATTTCTCACCTCTATATAAACCACAATTTGATACTATGTCAATTACACACCAAAAAAATAAAAATCCAATAATCGTATCCAAAACTATTTACTACATATGTTTGACAAAAAAGTTCCTTCAAAGTATATATTTATTTCATCGGAAACTTAATTTCTAAATTTATGTATTATATATTTCCACGGGTGATCTAATTTTGTTTTCCATTTTTTTTAGTTTTTTTCATGGATTATAAAATTTTTAAATTACAAACCTGAATATATGCGGGTAATTATCTAGAACAATTTTTTTTGTACTTATCTAGAACAATTGTTTTTGTACTTATCTAGAACAATGTGCTCTGGTTTCTAATTAGATTTAGATCTAAAAAAAAAAAATTCTTTTTTTTAACAACGATTAAATAGATTTCTTCTTCTTCTCCATCGATTTCTTCTAATTTTTTTTTCTTTTTTTTAACAACGATTACCAAAATCGATTTCTCTCACCCTAAATCCCGATTTCTTCTTCTTCTCCATCGATTTCTTCTTCTTCGAGAAAGCTTGACCAGGCAAACCGGCGTCGTCGTCTCTGAGCTTCGTCGTCAGGTGGAGAGAGAAGCTATGTTGAAGCCGGAGGTTCTCGACCTCAAGAAAATAATGACCGAAAGAAATAAAATAAATAAAAAAATGAAAAAGGAGATTCAATAGCCAATCGAATTATAACGTTAATACATGTGGCATTGACGTCACAATTGTGATTGGTTGAGAATCAAGGCCTTAGCGTATTCTCATTTAAGGGTAAGATGTATGTGTTAAAACAAAATTGGGCTAAAAAAAACGTATCAAGATTTTAAAACAAACGAGAAACAGAACATAGTCATACAAAAGAAAGCATTGAAGAGTACATTTATCATTCAAAACAAAAGAGATTAACATAAAAGGTGGGCTAACAAAAAAAAGATAAACAAATTGGGCTAAACCAATTTGATGAATGAAAGAAAGGGTTTATGAGCCCTAGCCTTGTAAGCCCACACCTGTGTAGAGTAGATCGTTCAACACCTGCGGCACAAACCAATTTTTGACCTATTGGTCCTAGTCTCATAGGCGACCGAACGGCCGCTCCCTAATTACTAGACCGACCCGCTATAATAATTCCATAAACACCTAGCGAATATATGGCAAACAAATAAAGTAGCCCTATGTTCGGATCTGACAATACCCAACAGAACATAGTCATACAAAAGAAAGCATTAACATAAAAGGTGGGCTAACAAAAAAAAAAGATAAACAAATTGGGCTAAAGAGAGTAAATATTATTGTAAAAAATGAGGCTGAAAGCCCAAAAAGAAGGAAAGATTAAAGGCCCACAATGGAATGTAGTGTAATAAAATTCCTCATGCGGGTTATCTTTAATGCGGTTTAGTGATATCATTCCGTACCGGAAGTTCCGGTTCGATAGATCTTTTATAAACCCAATATCCCTTCCCTCCACATTCACTACCCTTTATGATGGATCAGCCACGGCAAAGCTTAACGGCGTCTCAGCCACCGGAAACTCCGTCCCAATCGTCGGATACGGCTTCGAAACCGTCGGTTTTATCACAGATTCAGCAACCGCCTTCCACTAATCGGAGTTCCTCCTCCGTTTCCTCTCTTCCTTCTTCCCCAGCCCCGCCATCACAATCGATCAATCCGAACCCTAATCCTCCTCAATACGCGCGTCCGGTGACATCGCCGGCGACGCAACAGCAACAGAACCTCTCTCAGTCTTTGGGACGGCCGCCTCCACCGGCGTACTCGAGACCATGGCAACAACACTCCTCATACACTCACTTCTCCTCCGCATCGTCGCCATTGCTATCTTCCTCATCAGCTCCGGCCTCTTCTTCGTCGTCTTTGCCTATTACTGGGCAGCAAAGGGGCGGCATGGCCATTGGCGTTCCAGCTTCCCCAATTCCGAGCCCCTCTCCTACACCTTCTCAGCCTTCGCCTTCTGCTTTTCCGGGATCTTTTGGGCAGCAATACGGCGGCTTGGGTCGTGGAACAGTCGGAATGTCAGAAGCGACGTCCAATACAAGTGTCCCGCAGGTGAATTTCTCTCTCATATGTGCCATGTATCAAAGAATTGTGTTTGTTATATCTAAGTAGAATTCAGAAGATACTAGAAAATACCAACTTTGTTTTGTGTGTTCAGGTTAGGATGATGCAAGGAACGCAGGGAATTGGGATGATGGGCACGCTTGGCTCAGGTTCCCAAATGCGGCCAAGCGGGATGGCTCAGCACCAGCAGAGACCGACTCAACCGTCTCTAAGGCCAGCTTCCTCCCCAAATAGCCAGTCTCCTGTTCCCCAAGTAGGTATTTTGTACTCTTCTTATGATTATGACTGTGTACCTTAAAAAAATAGGAAATTCAATTGTGACTCATTGTAAAGAAGATGAAAATTTGCCTTATGAGTTGAGCATGATTATCACCTCATTATCTCAAAACTTTTGAAACACTAAGATTTGAAGTTTCTAAGCGACTCACCAGCAAAACAATTGTTTTTATCCTCATGTGTTTTCATGGCTGAATAGAATTTTAGGTGACCATCACTTGGTGATACAGATACATTAGAGCTTAATTATTGTAGCACCGTTGAGCCACTAAACCTTGTGCAATCTCTCCGGACTTTCTTTCAATGTTATTTTCAACTCGGAGATGTCCATGTTGATAATTTTAATTGGTTCATCTATTCTTTCATTGTTACTTTGGGTTCCTTTTAAAAAAAATTCATAATGAACTTTCTTTGCAAACCCTTAACTCCTTATATTTTTCTTTCTGCAGAACTTTCAAGGGCATAGCCTTATGAGACCTTCACCTATTGGTTCTCCTGGTGTCCAATCTACTGGTGCAGCACAACAAAGCTTGCAAGCCATTAATCAACCGTGGTTATCATCTTCTGCCCAAGGGAAGCCGCCTTTGGCACCCCCTTCATATAGACCGCAAGTAAATACTCCCTCTATGCAACAGAGATCTCATGTTCCTCAGCAACATCTTTCCACGTCACCAGCGACTTCACAGCCTCAGCAACAACAATCTCAACAACAACATCAGCCCCAAGAGCAACTTCAACAAATAAGATCTCCGCAGCAGCCTTTACCCCACCCACATCAACCGACCCGGGTCCAAGGGTCGGTAAATCAGAAAGCTACTTCTCTAGTAATGCCGACCCAGCCTCCTGTGCCTCAACCAGGAAGCCAAGCTAAAACAGTTTCAGCAGAGAATGAGGAGTCTGATGATCGTATCCTGGGAAAAAGAAGCATCCATGAGCTACTTCAGCAGGTATCCACTGACCTCACTTTATATTCTCAACTTTTGGTAATCCATTTAGCATATTGACCGCGGAATAAATTAGTATTATGAATAATTGATTTCTTCCACTTGGATAGATCTATTACTGAGAAAGGAGAAAGTATTTGGTAAAAAATAATTTTGAAGAGATATTGTGAGTGATCTGCCAATTGCCTCGCATAGAAAGCCAAATAGCATGCCATGGTGACTTTGAACAGATTCAGCAATAACATATATCTCTAACTATGGGGGATGCTTTGGTGTTCTGCGTTCAGACTCCCTGCATGATATCCATTGATTTTTTTTCTCTAAATTTAGTATGTCTTGCTATCCACAGATTGATCCGTCAGAGAAATTGGATCCAGAGGTTGAAGACATCCTTGCTGATATTGCTGAAGACTTTGTGGAGTCAGTAAGTAGCTCACACCACTTTGTTTTCCAACATGTTTTTATGTGAATATCGTGACAGGGTTAAGATAGATATTTCTGTCCTCTGATTGTTTTTTTTCACTAACTCCAGCTCGTTCTGTTTCCTTTTATCTAGATCACAACTTTTGGCTGTTCTTTAGCCAAGCATAGAAAGTCAGATACTCTAGAGGCGAAGGACATCTTGCTCCATGTTGGTTCGTTCTGATTGATACTGTGCCCTTTTCTTTTGATTTCTTTTCCACTTACAATGTTTAATTACGTTTTGGTATCTCTTTTCCTTACATGTAGAAAGAAACTGGAATATCAGGCCTCCTGGTTTTAGCAGTGACGAGATCAAGACATTTCGAAAACCAGTAAGAATCATTTAGATATTGTTGTGTGATCAAGTTCATCCATTTTTTAACTGGGAATTATTTCTTACCCAAGATAGCTTCTAACTTTTTTGGGTTGTGTTTCTTGGAAAATGTTTTGCAGCTGACAACAGATATTCACAAAGAGAGACTTGCTGCTGTAAGTTCTTAAGTTAAAGCACGCATGATTTAGCAACCAGTATTAGATTATGCAACTCAGCAGGAAAAAAAAAACCTTATATATTGAAGTTTTTCTTGTTGACTTGTATATATGTTGTGGGTTTGGAAGATAAAGAAGTCTGTCACGGCAACGGAAGCAGCAAACGCCAGGAATACGTTCGGGCACGGGACGGCTAATGCAAGAGGCGTTCAGGCAAAGACGCCTGCTAATCACTTGGCCTCTACAACTTTTAATCACTGATGTATTAGATTAACCCTCCAATCGTTCTTTGTAGGAATTTTCCATTACAAAGTTACGAACGTTGTAACACCCATTCTGTAACTTTATCTAGATCTCAGTCCAAGATAACTACAAGCAAGGTGGTTCCAGCCTAAATCTTAATTTTAACCATAAGTAAAGTATCTTACCAGCTTATGGGATTGAATTGATTCGATGTTTTGCAAAGCACAAAAGTGTACGAATAGAGGAATAAGCGATGAGAAGCGGTTATGAATCCGGACTAGCTAAAGTATCTAATCCATTAAACAGATTCTTCTGATACAGTTGAATCTTCCATAGCTCTTATCACATTTAGACTGATATCTAGACATTTGTGGGTTTGCACAGATACAATCTTGAGTTCAATTTTTGCTTCTCGTTAATATCTTAACCTTCAACGATCTTCACTGGCGTCCTGCAGGACAAAAAAACCGAAAAGATTACCTTCAAGGCATGTTTTGTCGATCAGAGCTTTTTGGGTTTTAGACAATTGATCTCACATACCCGAAAGGACTCTGCTTGATTGATAACAGCTCAATGTCAAGCTACAAAAGAAAGGTACCAGAACATGAACACCATTTAAGGAGCAGCAAAACTCAAAACTGATTCAATTTCAACGACCTTGCTTGATTACCTCAATTGTTGCATTTGGAGGAATCTCTTGAACTCCTTTCTTCCCGTAAGCAAGCTCGGGAGGAGCAATCACCAATCTCTGTATATAAATCTCAAGGGGTCATCAAAACAAGACTTTGAGTTTGAGCCATCTGACTCTATGGAGCCTTTCGGTTTCAAGAACTAACCTGACCGCCTACACGCATCCCTTCAACGCCAAGGTCAAGTCCTTTGAGAACATTCCCTTTCTCTGATTGCCCAACATCAAACCCGTAAGGCTGCAAAAACTCTTATGTTATCGATTAAGAATCATCGCATACTCAAGTACAGTAATGGATTTGCCTTATACCGACCGTTCCACCTCCAACGCCAAGTCCTTGCCGACTTGTCATGAACGTTATCCCTTTCCATTTGGCAACATAGTGAACCTGCAACACAATCTCTTTAGGTTAAGCATCAAAGCTTCTTATATATCCGTAAGCTCTTTACATGTCAAAAGTTAACCAGGAAACGTATTCACAACCGTACTGCGACCCGAGATCCTTTCACAGCCTCTGCTCCATTGCCAACTTTTATATCATAGTACCTGCAACAAAAGAAACAGAATGCAAAACTAAACTTATGATTTTTGCCATAAAGACACCATCTTTCAATCCTTTTTAAGATACGAGTAAGACAACTTCTGAGGTTGAATTCAAATGAATTTGATGCATTGGGTTTAGGATTTTAGGCCGGTTCTGAAACATTTCAAATGTCTCACGAAAGCAATTATGAATGTAATCATGTGATCTTGGTGTATAGTAAAGGGGAAATGCACGAACTTGAGACCATTGGGGAGAGTCGTGAACTCGCTGTCCGGTATTTTGGATGCACGTAGCTGCAGAGAATTGTATGTAAGAGATTTGATTGAGAGTCAAGAAGAAGTATAATGTATGTATTGATGAAATCTATGCTTACAGCTCTTCTGCTGGTGCTTACGGCCTCGGCTGGATCAGTTAACTGAATCCCAGAAGCTGTTTTTTGATTTTTGACAACAACTTTTTGAGGATTTTGATACACTGATTGAAAGCTAGCTTAAGTGGAAATGCAAAGAACTGATTAGTAGTAAAAGGATAAGAATCTAACCAGCGGCGAGGAGACATCCAAATAAAACCCTTCTTCCTTCGACGACGGTCTCTGGTCTGATGACCCTTTCGCCGCCGGAAGACGGTAACGAGCACCGGTACGGTTTGGATTGCCTTCTTCCTGCAAATTTGGAAAAGAACAAAACAAAATAATGTTTTTGCATGATTCCGTCTCTTGATTATTGGTTTAAAACGTACAAATGCTAGTTAATACGTAATGGTGTATAGAGAGAAACAGAGTGTACTTGATGGAAAAGGAATGGAGGAAGAGAGAGAGTGATGGAGAGGGTGAAGAAGTTTTATTGTTAAGATCATTGTTCGTTTCGATGTCTTTGTGTCACTTAACAGATTGTTGTGTCTGAGTCAAAGAAACTTTCTCATTCTTGTCTTTCTTCTTCTGAGAGCTCCTCCAATTGTGTGTGTATGAGATAGAGAGGAAGAGGGAAAGGGATAAAATTGGAATTCTCATCCACAAGTTTAGGATTTCAGATTCTCTCACCGTTACATCCACACTTGACGCCGTTAGATCTTAAAAAAGAAAACAAAAATTATTTTGATTTCGGTAAACAAAAAAGTGTCAATGGTGTGTAAATTACTAATTAGAGAGAAAAAAACTCATGTTCTAAAAATCGGCAGCTTAGACGGGCAGGAAGCCGCCGCGATTTGTGCCAAATCAGCCACTTTAGGCGTTTTCTGATTTTCTTCCAACTAATTTCGATTTTTTAACAAATCGACGATTTATTTTTAAAAATCAGGTCAGTTTGGAAAACATTTTGCCCAAAATTTAAAGGCCCATAAGTCTTAGTCAAAAAATTTAAGTATTAAAAAATAACTTTCTACTCTTTCGATGTGGGACAAAACTTTCTTAGCATTTTTTTTTTTCTCTTTTGGATGTGTGTGTGCGCTGGTGGGTTGCCTCAAATTCCAACGAACCAATTGCAAACAAATAACGAACCACTTTCATTATTTATTTTTATCCAACAAATATTTATATTATATATTATTTATTTAATAATAGTGATCTAAAATTCAAATCTATAATTATATTTAAGAAGAGTAAACTACAACATCAATATTCAAATCTATAATAATATGAATATTTGTACAATATACATACAAAATTCGGAATCATGATAAATTTTGTAGATTTATTTTAATAAAAATATATAATAATTTATATTTAACATTATATAATTATTATTTAACATTAATTAAATAAAATAATATTAAAAACTAGTTCCCGATTAATCCCCGATTTTTGGATTAGGCGTTAGGCCCTATCGACCGCCCGACTAGCGCCTAGCGTAATTTTGAACATTGAAAAAAACTAAAACATGCCGAATTAAAATACTAAAAATGGAAAGTGATATTTGGAGTTTTCTTTTTTTCAATCTAAAAAGTAGTTAAAATTGGTATTTTTTGCTATTTTATCACTTTTTCAAAAAATATTTGCGTGTATGGTCACTTTCCCAAAACTCCTTTAGTTTTCTAACACTTTCCAAAACCCAAAATATGATATAACACTTTCTTTTGCAAAATGACGATTTTACCCCATATTGATACACGTGTGTACTGTATACCCCTTCTTTCGCGCGGTACTGTACATGGGTTTGACTGAAAAGTCAAAGAGTGTACAATACACAAAGTGTTAGATCCTTTAACAGTTTTTAGAAAGTGTTAAAGAATTAAGAGAGTTTTGAAAAAGTGATAAAATAACAAAAAATCCATTTTTTCAATCCTTCTTAGTTTTTTAACACTTTTCAAAAACTATATTAAAATATATCACTTTGTGTACTGTATCTCCATAGACTTTCCAGTCAAATTCTTGTACAGTACCGCGCGAAAGCAAATGGTGTACATTTGTGTAAATTTTACAATCGATCAAATCATTTGGATCACAAAACGCAACCCGAGTTAGTGTGTGTTAATCCATCTAGATTGTTATGTAGTTGGATTGAGTTCCGGTTTGGAAGCCATTCTTTTCTTTCTTTCCATTTTTAAACTCACTCTACCATTCCTTTTTTTGGTTTTTGTTTTAGTCTCCTCTGATCTTAAATCAGTTTGTTTTATTGATTTAGAAATGGAAAGATGATATTTTATGGATACATGTCCTCTCAATCCCTCTCTTTGTAGCTGTACCTAACGGGCACTAGCGAAAATAAGCACAAACAAGCATTCTATAATCACAACGAGTATATACCAAAGATGGTAGTTTTCATTACATACCGATCGTACTACTACTATATGATTTCACCTTTATCACATGTGATGCCCCTTAAAAAACGCATCTTCATTGAAAATGCCAAACATTAAACAATACTTTATTTTTAAAAATTGTCTACAAAATATTCAACTAAATTTGTCCACATGAAAAAAAAATATGACTTTACATCTTTAAAAAATAATCACTCAACTCTTTTGGTGAACTCTAAAAAGTCTCTATAGATGTAAGGTCATATAACTAAAAAGACTTAAGTGATTATATTTTTTTTAACAAATTAATGGCTAGTACTATAAAAATATGACCTAACATCTTTATATATGTGACGTGTTATTTCCTAAACACATGTAATAAATTAAAATAGAACTCTATAGTAATGTTTTGTGCCAACAAAAGAAAAGAAAAGAAGAACTAGGCCGAATAAAAATATCGGATAGTTCAAGTAGTTCGGATATTTTTTTGGGTATTTCGGATACTTTGGATAATTCATATAAAATTATATGACGCAAACCGGATCTGAACCGAACGCGAATATATTTCGGATTCAAGGCGGATCTTCAATCTATTATTTGAACTGACATGAACCGAAAGATACTCGAACCAGAACCAAACAATTTTTTTTTGTTCCAATATGGTTCTTAAACCCCTATATCCGAACTACCTGAAATTTGAAAAAACTGAACCGAACCGAATATCCAATATAATTATTTGATAACAAAAAAGTCAAGCCAACAGACACAACGTGCTTGGAAGAGACTTTAAAAACTTTTAGCTTTAGATTTTTAATTTTTAAAACAAATTGTAAAAACTTTTACTTTAAAAAAATAAGCTGTAACTTTTGTAGAAAATAAAAACTCATTTATGTTGGCTTTAGAAGAAAAAACAGAAACGTAGAACCAAAAAAAATAATGACTTTGGGGGTGTTATTCAATCAAGGTTTTTAATAGAGTTTAAATCTATTCACAATCCATTGTTATTCAATGATTAATTTTAAATCCGTTTTAAAAATCCAATGTTATTGATTCTTGTATTTATAATCCTTTCATTAAAGAAGTTTGAAATCCATTGTTATTCAATTAAAGATTTGAATAAGCTAATTAAAATCTTACGTTATTCATGTTTAAAAATTCTTACAAAAGATTTTAGGTAAAAGAGTTTAACTGAATTTAAAACTAATTTTATGTGTAAAATATAGCAATCAAAATCTAACATTTTACCTTCAGATTTGCAATCTTTTGTGACATCTTCTTTCATTTCCCTCCATCTTTTCCCTCTTCACTTTTCTATCTTTTCCCTCCTCCATTACTCTATTTACTTTTGCCACATCTCTCTCTCTTTTCCCTGGTCACATCTCTCTCTCCTCCCTCTCCGTAAGTTCTTCTTCACACATAAAACTGATTTATTTTTGTTTATTGTTAATTTTTCTGGATTAGAAATCGTAATTCGTCTTTCTGATTTTTGTTTTGGTGTTGAGGATTAGGTTTGCTTGCTTTATTGAATCTTGTCGCCATGTTTATAGAGGCTAGTGAGATTATTTACGTTGGTTATTGTTAAATCATTTTGGATTAGCTTATTATATGTTCTAGGTATAGAAGTTGGGTCAACAATTTAAGACTCGTGGTTCTTTTATTATGGTTGAGATTTATGTTCTCTTATATGTTCTAATTTTAGTTTATGTGTTTGAAGTTTTGGATTTAACTGTTTATTTTGATTTAACTGTAGGTTTTGGAATGATGGAACAAACGTTTCATGAGGAAGATGACTCAGATGTAGACATTATGTTATTGATGTTTGTGGGATCTTTTACTGCGTATGAGAATCAAATTGAACGTCCAATTCGGCGACTAATCATGAGAGAAGGGCATGATTATATACAAAAATCTTTGAAAGAGAATCCTATTCATTTCCGGCAATTGTATCGTATGTATCCTAATGTGTTTGCAGATTTATGCTATCTTATCAGAACGAAGACAGGTTTGGAAAACACACGATAGATGTGTGTTGAAGAGATGCTTGCTACTTTTTTGATGACAGTTGGCCAAAGTTCAAAATATTGTCACACGATTGACACTTTTAAGGTATCAAAGTTCACAGCAAGTACGAATTTTCATAAGATTCTCAGAGCTTTGAACATGCTCGCACCAAGTTTGATGGCCAAGTCTACTCATACAATACCTGAAAAAATAAGCAAAAGCACACGATTTTATCCTTATTTCAAGGTACTTATCTTTTCTGTTTGAATATTATGTCTACTAAATTTATATATTAATAGTTTTAAATTTATTTAGGATTGTATTGGAGCTATTGATGGCACACACATTTATGCGATGATAAAGGGTCCTGAAAAAGCAAGTTACCGTAATCGAAAAGGATTCCTTTCGCAAAACGTACTAGCTGCTTGTAACTTTGATCTTGAGTTCATGTATGTTTTAAGTGGATGGGAAGGTTCGGCTCATGATTCAAAAGCTCTACAAGATGTCTTAACAAGAAGAACTAGCAGACTGCAAGTTCCAGAAGGTAAGTTATAATTCAGGTCTAGATTATATGATAATAATTGAAATAATATTCTTAAATCAAGTGAGTTATATGTCTTTTGGTGTTTCAGGACAATATTATTTAGCTGATTGTGGATTTGCAAACCGGCTTAATTTCTTAGCTCCATTACGAAGTACTCGGTATCATCTATAAGAATTTCGTGGTGAAGGACGTGATCCAGCAAATGAAAATGAACTATTCAACCTTCGCCATGCATCCTTGAGAAACGTCATCGAGAGGATTTTTGGTATATTTAAATCTCGGTTCTTGATTTTTAAATCAGCACCACCATTTTCTTTCAAGACCCAAGCAGAGATAGTTCTTGCGTGTGCCGGTTTACATAACTTTCTTCATAAAAGATGTCGGTCAGATGAATTTTCTAGTGATGAAGAAGATGATGAAGAAACCGAAAATCAGAATTCATAAGGGAATGATGGTGTTGAGATCCAAGATCAAGAAAGAGAATTGGCAAGACAATGGAGGGCGACCATAGCTCCAGATATGTGGAGAGATGCTACTAATATTGGTAGCCAGAGATAATTCATTCATTAGCTTGTTAGGTTTATGTTTTTATGATTTTTGTTTTTGTTTTTGTTTTTGTTTTGGTTGCTATTCTTTTGATGTGTTTGGACTTGCACCCTTTATGAGTTTTTCTTAGAATTTTAACTTGTTTTTAAAAAGGTTGCTATACGTATATGTTTTAGCTTGTTTAACTTTTATATTGATACTTCTCTTGAACTTATACATATTTATAAGTTTTATGCGTTAATATTTTAACTTGTTTAAAAAAACAATATATTGATAACTTGTAAGCGATAACACATCATATCAATATCTAGAAGATTATCATGATCATTAAAATATTTTATATCACAAGTTTTTTTCTTATAGCTTATCAACTCAATGTTTATCTTTATCTACAAAACTTCATTTTTATCTTTATATATAACTCTATGTTTATCTTTAACAACGATCTCTCTCTATATATACATACATCTCTCAAACATAAAGATCATCAAACTCAAGAAAAAAGGTTAGTGTATTATTTTACTATTTTCCATTGTTATTATGTTTTAAGTTTGTTAGAATTAGTAGTGTTATAGTACATGTTAATTAGTAATTGTTTCCCATCAAATCTTTATTTTGTGCATTCACGTTCAATACTCTCTATTTTGCTCAATCATTTTCATTTTTTTTTATTTTGTTTTGAATCTGTGTTTCTTTTTTTCATTCATGATTAGTTATCCCTAAACATCACTATGGAAGATTCACACAAAAAAAAAAAAAAAGTGAATACAATCCGTGGACTCCAGATGAGACTAAGTTGTTAATACAGCTTCTAGTGGAAGGGATCAACCATAATTGGCGTGATTCTAATGGTAGCATAAGCAAATTAACTATTGAGACGAAGCTTCTACCAGATCTCAACAAAGGTGTTTGTCGTCCAAAAGATTACAAACATTATCAAAGCAGAATGAAATATTTAAAACAACAATACCAAAGTTGTGTCGATCTTCAACGTTATTCTTCTGGTTTTGGCTGGGATCCTCAAACAAAAAGATTCACAGCATCTGATGAAATTTGGGATGGTTATTTAAAAGTAAGTCCCTCGTTAAAAACAAAATATTATTATATATACTACCTATTTTACATGTTATTAATATGTTCTTTTGTTTTCATAGGCACATCCCACTGAAAAAAATTTACGTTATGAAACATTTGAATTTTTTGATGAATTTCAAATCATATTTGGGGAAGGTGTTGCTACTGGAAAAAATGCAATAGGATTAGGTGATAGTACGAATGCATGTACAAACAAAGCTAGAGGAGATTATGTGCCTGGTCTAGATGACATATATGATTTAGATGGAACAACTCATCGTCATGAGTCTTCGGAACATTTTGTACCATTTGATTCTCAGACAACTTCAGAATACCGTAGAGAGAAGATTCAACCAAAGAAAAGAGCTAGATCTGAGAGAAGTGCTTCAAAAAAAGATGAAAATCCAGTGATGGCGATCAACAATCAAATCTTGAATCTAATACAGCAAAAAGAAGAAAGACAACAAAAGGAAGCGGAGAAAAAGAAGAAGAATGTTTGGGATTCTATAAAAGAAATTTCGGATTTGAAACAACGTATTCGTTACAAAGCACTTACCAAGATTTACCGGAAATACAAGACGTTTTTGTGAGTATGTCAGTGGAAGAAAAGCTATGGTGGATTCAAACCAATATAGAATGAATGTGGGTTTTTTTCTTAGGTAGCTTATTTTTTACTTTTATTTTGTTTGTTACGTTTCTTTTGTGTTTCTGGATTTTTTTTGTTTTTGTTTTTGCTTTGATTTTTTTATTAATAAAATTTAGTATTAAGAATTCTATTCTATTAGAATTCAAATGATATCATGTTGATTTTCTAAATACATTGTCATTGTATTTTAAATTTTAGATAACTCATATATCTTAGATTTTAAATAAGCTACAAATTTTAAAATCTGATCAAACTCAAATCTAATGGAATTGAGTTCAATTTATACATTGAATAACACCCCCTAGAATTATAATATCACATCTGCAATCTTATTATTTGAGAATTTCATATATAAATGTCAACGAACACCAACTCTTCTAAACAGAGACTGAGATGCCCACAAACACCAGCCCTTCTGAACAGAGAGTGAGAAGCAAATCTGCACTGAAAGAACAACATTATAGCCAACATAATCAGTGACTGGAAAGTAAGAAGACAACAAAATCTTCCATTACTGCAACAAAAGGTAGTAATATCGAGAAGCAGAACATATAGACAAGCTTGTAAAATTGCAATAGAAGTCAAGATTTAATCAAAATCAAAAGGCCATAATCAATAACCAAATGATAAAATGACAATATGGTATCAGTTTCTTCTCTGTATCCTACTAAAAAAATCCCACGAGCTACAACTTAGCCTTAATGATAGTAAAAACACTACACCTTTGCATCAAGCAATAACATTCAATTCTCCCAAATCAATTTGAAGTTCTTAAAACAGATTCCACCACTAACTGACAGACTTAGAGATAAGAGGGAACTAGAAGCTATGGATGAACATACCAGTTTCAAGTGAAATCCAAGTCAAATTACTTTTTGGTTGAGTTCAAATTCCAGTCCTAGAAATGTTACTTTCATGAAATTGTAGAAATTTTACAAAGTTGAAGAAAGGAAAGCCAATTGGCCATTTCATGTCACCGTTGACAAGTTGGCTACTAATCTGACAACGTAAAAGCCAGATTCCCACATAAGATACATATATATAATTTTGTTACCTGGTCACTGTTGATACTAGATGCTTGATGATGATTGGTTTTAATCTTTGTGTTCCCACCCATTGCACTCACCTGTAAAAAAATTACACTTTGTGTTACCTACAGGAAATAAATGATAACTTTTTGATCACAATGAAATTGTATATTACTTGGAAATTATTTCTTGATCCAACAAAAGCACAAAGAGCATCAGTCACGATATCTAGTTGTCTTCAAGTCCTTTCATGCAGGCTTTTATATCTACAATCTCAGCATTAGATGGCGTGGATTCCAAATTCGAAAAATACTTGGATGGTGTTGGGCCACGTCGTACACATCGAACTCTGGAAAGTGTGCAAGTTCGTTAGAGACAAACACACCATGTTTAACATCCGAGCCAATCCCAGAACTAACTGGCCCAATAATAGTGAATAACGAATCTTTAAAGATTATCGAAGAAACAAAATTGTTCAAGAAAAAGTGCGAATTATTTAGCGACCAACTACAGCTACAGTAAGGAACTTCTAGGCGTGATTTCTATGGCTACGGCCATCAAGATGACGCCGGAAAAGGGGATCCTCCTTCAACGGCGATCCCATGTGCCCAGGCGGAAGGTTGCTATAGTTCGGTGAAGATCCTGGATGCTAAGGATAATCTGAGAATCTGTTGGCCATGGAAGTCTCAAGGCAGGCAGTAAGCGAAGAGGCGGTGCTGGTGCTGGGGAAGCTGTTTCTCCTCTTCAAACCATCGACCTCTCCTCGTCAGCCACAGACTTTGCCGGCGATGAAACTCCATCACCAGTCCCTCCGGCGGTGCAAACCACAGTGGGGACGCTCCTCGAAGGCAAAAACTCGATCGGAGAAACCAGACTGCCCGTCGATTCGCCTGATCCTCGCTGGCTGCATCTCAATTTGTTCACGGTGAACCGCCCCTTCCATCGCTCTCCCGCGATTTCTCCTGCAGGAAAGCCTTCGTCGGGAATCCTTCCACCCTCGTCGCCCCATCATCCGCCAGATTCGTCAGTGGTGAAGTGCTTAGAGGCGGAGACCGTTCTTGAGCAAAATCAAACAGAAGCTGTATCAGAGGAGGTCTCGATTAGCCAAGTTCAGAATCTTGGTTCAGTTTAGCCACCTCCTCTTAAAGATGCTGAAAATCAAGTTAAGGAAGTTGAGAATAAACCATCTGGAAGTTCTCCCCCTCCTTCTGGAATTCCTCAGGTCACCTCTGGACCACAAGGCGCTTGGAAAAAGCCTCTCTCCTTCTCAGATGCTCCTCCATCTGCTGCGAAGGAAATGCCGATGTATGGAGCCTGCACATCGACTTGGCCTGCTTTATATGTTGGGAATCAACCTCGTCAGCGGGGTTCACAGAAGGTTCCGAATTCGATGGCTCAGTCTGGAGTTTCAGAAAACTTGGAATCTGACGAGGCATTGAAGGCTTACTCAAGAGATTACCCGTGGGCTGCTCAAATGGATCAGTCGCTCCGTAATCTCAACAGAGTAACCACGCCGGAGTTCATGGAGGATGGCACACCATTGGTAAAAATTCCTAGCCATGTCTTATTAGAGGGACTAGAAAATCAGAAGGCGTTTGTAGTTGGTCAATTCTACAGATGTGCAGCTCCATCGGGTGGATTGGTTCACGCCATTATAAATAGAATATGGGGTAGGAAGTGTCGCATATTCTCTCGCAAAGAAGGTGATTCTTCTTATCTATTCCACGTTCTGGATGAGCCAACTTGAAAGTGGATTCTCCAGAGAGGACTGTGGCATGTGGATGACTGCTTGATGTTCGTTTCTGCTTGGTCTCCTGCAGCAAATATCACCCTCCCGGAGATCACAACGGTCCCGGCTTGGTTGACTCTAAAAAATATCCCTAGCCAACTATACTCGATCAAAGGCATTAAGTGGATTGCATCGGGAATAGGTAAACCAATGTTAACCAGTAGGCCATGGCTTGATCCTACTCAGATGGGAGAGGCAAAGATTTTGGTGGAGGTAAAGCTCGATAAACCCTTCCCTCAAAGGGTTGCCTTACAAGAATCTTGTGGAACAATCACTATGGTCGATGTGGTTTACTCATGGCTGCCTTCTAAATGCTTTAGATGTGGTCAATTGGGTCATAAAGAGTCTAAATGTTTAGGAATAGCGAGAGAGAAGGTTTTGGCTGATGTCTCTAATCCGGTGTCAGTTGACACTATAGATCCTCACCTATTGCAAGCAATGGCTTATGCATTGGTTCAACTCTAGCATCAAAGTCGGTTTTGGCTATAAAACTTCTATAAATTAATAATGTTGGGACTTCAAAATTTTATTATCTTATAGAAGTATTAATTAATCGATAAATTAATAAATTATTAATTAATCGATAATTTATTAATTTATTATTAATTTATAGAGATAAAAAAGTTTAGGTTATAATCTTTTAAATTTTATTTTATTTGAATAGATTATAAATACATCGCAATTGGATATTATATCATGAGAAAGAGAGAAGTTTCATTGATGAAGTTGAATGACATTATCTTTGCAATAGTTACTGAAAACTTTACAAATAGTGAAAATGATACATGTTCAGAAGTTCAGAGTTTAGAATAATTTGTAGCTATTATCCTTACTGAAGATGATGAAGTTGAAGATGATGTTATGGAACTTTTGAAAGTGGTTACACGCAAAGAAACAATTATGGCCTCTAGAATTCCTTACAATTTTTGGATGCAGGTCGAGAGGACAACACCAGGAGTTATGGATGCAATAAAGAAGATTAGAGATGAGCTCCAACGAGATTCTAACTTTAAGAATAAACAAACAACAATAGATTCATATTTTACTAAATTGTCTTAGGTATGTATGCATAAGATTTATAATTATTAATTTATCATATTATTGGGACCATATATTTACATAGGGATTTCAAAAAATTTATTATCTTATTATCTTATCAAATTGTGTTAAATTTTACACTGGTCCGACTCGGGACCGGAGAAATTTATTAATATATAGTGATTATTAAGTTATCGAGTATTAATTTATAGAGGTTTTACTGTACTAATATACTACCTTATACTTAATTACCGGTTTATGACCGGTATGGACGGATGATTTTTTGTTTTTAATTAAAGTCAAGCTGTATTAATCTTGTTTTCGGTCTCCTCGTTTATAAGAGACATCGTTTGGACTGAAAGAAATAATCAAGGACCCAATGAGTAATTAATAATTTGGTTCAATATAATATCTCTCATATTCATCAACTCCGTCGCAGTTTGTGAGAATATACATATGCAAATGCTCTCGCTCATGTGCTGAAAGTCTCCGCTTCTTGCCTTTTCCACTAAGTCGTCCGATATCTAAGAATATATGAGAAAAATGTGCCTAGACAGAGAGATACAAACCAAGCTGCACGAGAGAAAAATTAATAAGAAATGGATAAAGGTATGGACTCCGCCAAAAACAAAAGATAAGGGTTCCTTGTAATAAATACACCCATATCGTACGTAAATGCATGCATTCAATGTTTTTTGGTTTCATTTGTCTCAAATTGATTACAATTTGATGGTATTGCGTCTGCCCTTTATTAGCAAAATATGCATATTAGCATCGAGGTGTGAACCGCGAGTGACACAATTTGATGATGTGCTCATGTTTTAATCCTGAAATAATTCTGCAAGTGCATAACAAACACAATAGTTGATGTGATACTGAGCAGAGCTTGAACCAGAGCATGGAATCAAGGATAAGCTAGCTGAGGGAGACTTGTTTGCAATCAAATGAGCTAAGGCTACTAAGCTCAAAGAAGGCATTGGCGTGACACTAAAAAAAATCCAAGACCAGCACCATTCGAAGACATATCAAACCACACTGGTTATGATTCAGGCTCAAAGAAATCACTAGATGGGTTTGTGAATCATTTAATTTGTGCTCTTTTTCCATTGTTTTGGTTTTGTCCCAATGAATTTTCCAAAATAAGGTTTTTAATGAGGCAAAATGATTCACAATGTTACTGGCCCATTTTGTGATATTTCTCAAGCCCAACAACATCAACAATTTCGACAATGGAAGCTCACGAGTCTAGTTTCAAATTCAAACTTGTGTTTTATTTTCTTTGCTTGTTTTCGATGAAGAGTTAATGCTCTTCATGCAGACTTGTTGCTCTTTCTTTTTATTCCCTTTGTAGTTCATTGTCGAAACTCATCCTAGTTTGGATCAATCAAATTTTAATCAAATAAACTCTTTCTTATCAAAACCT
The DNA here is from genome assembly GCA_002933915.1 of Eutrema heterophyllum. Taxonomy (NCBI): domain Eukaryota; kingdom Viridiplantae; phylum Streptophyta; class Magnoliopsida; order Brassicales; family Brassicaceae; genus Eutrema; species Eutrema heterophyllum. The sequence continues at coordinate 91,175 of PKMM01050415.1, read as the reverse complement.
ATTTTGAGAATCTCATCTATCTCTTTTGTTTCTTAAGAACGAATCGTTGCTGATGCAACATTTTTTTCGTTTAAAACTCTCAAAACCAGAAGTCTATTCCGCAAACTTCTGTTCTCTATCCAATCTCGACCAGCTTCTTTGTGCAAATCCTTGGGAGTTTTATATTAAGTGGTATCAGAGCACAATTAGAAGCTTGGTAATATCGTTCCTATCACTCTCTCTTGTTCATCTAGTTTCTGTCGATCTAGTTCATCTCTAGTCTCTTCAGTTCTGTCGTGATTGATTATCTAGGTTGCAGCGATTCTCATCCTTCAGTTCTGTTCGTGATTGATTATCTAGGTTGCAGCGATTCTTATCATTCGAATATGTTCATCATTTCATTTCTAATTTTTTTGTGTGTATGTTCATCTTCTCTTGTGTCGAATCTGTCTAGCATCAGTTCTTTTGTGTTTGTCGCATCTAGTTACTTGTTTACTTGTTGCTGTCGCTTAGTTCTATCATCGAAAATAAAAAAAAAATAAAAAAATTAGGGTTCTTAGTTGTCGATCTGCTCTTCATCAGTTTGTCTTTTCATATTCTGGCTAGTGTGTTGCTTGATTTTCTAGGGCTTAGATCGATTACTAGTGTGGAGTCTCGAAGTTGTTGTTATTGTTGTAATTGTGTGTCGATTGATTTTAGGAAGCCTGTGCTTTGTTCTGGTTGCATTAATCGGTTCTTAAGTGCAACAGTTTTAGTGATTAGCAAATTTTGTTGTCTCATCAAGTCTGTTCAATACTCGAAAAATCCTTTGTTGATCTAATCTATGTGAGAACTAGTTACTAGTTTTTGTGTGATGATTTTTTTTTCAGGATGGGTGATGAGCAAGGAGAAAACAGCAACAACAACAAACTGCTGATGGAAGCAATGGTGGCTCGTTTAGAGCAAATGATGAAAAATCAGGGAGAAGAAATCCATCGGAGGATTGATCAACTACAAGGAGAGCCTATTCCGAGGAGAATTCAAGAAAGAAATGCAAATGGAGGTCGTAACCAGCAGAGACAGCCTAGAAACGATGATGGTGAAGATACTTCTTCGCAAGACAGTCTAAGGCGTGATAGAGGAATAAGGGAATGAACTGATGATGATATGAAAGGCATGAAGTTGAAAATTCCCCCCTTTCACGGCAAGAATGATCCAGATACATACGTGGAATGGGAGAAGAAGATCGAGATGATCTATGATTGTCAAGAGTATTCCGACTACAAGATGGTGAAGTTAGCAGCCACAGAGTTCTATGGTTATGCTATCAACTGGTGGGATCAAATAACAACTAGCCGCAAGCGTAATAGAGAGCTGCATGTTGACACATGGGATGAGTTGAAAGCGATCATGAGGAAGCGCTTTGTCCCTAGTCACTATCACTGGGAACTACATCAGAAACTAAGGCGATTGACTCAAGGAAACAGAAACGTGGAGGATTATTTTCAAGAAATGGAGTCTCTAATGATCAAAGCTGATGTTGATAAAGACAATGAAGCAACCATAGCCAGGTTCTTGAGTGGTCTGAACCGAGAAGTTCAAGACAGAGTTGTGATGCAAAGTTATGCTGATCTAGAGGCGATACTACATAAATCAATTCTGGACGAACAACATATCAAGAGGAGGGGATCTCGATCAACTTTTGGAGTTGGTTCATCTACGGCCAGACCAGGCTTTCCTAAAGAAGAAAAATCAATTATCGAGCCTAAGGTGTTCTCTAAATCAATCCCTGCCAATCCAGACTTTAAGGGGAAACAAGAAGCTTCAACCACTAGAGCTCGAGAAATTATCTGTTTCAAGTGTCAAGGAAGAGGACACATTGCTAGTGAATGACCTAACAAGAGAATTATGATTCTCTTAGAAAATGGTGAGTACGAATCAGAAGAGGGAAAGAGATCTCAGATTCACAAGAAGAGCATGAGGAGTATGCTGCTAAAGGAGATCTTTTGATGATGAAAAAGATACTAAACGTGCAAGCTAAGACAGAGGAGGAAACACAAAGAGAGAACCTATTTCACACAAGGTGCCATGTGCAAGGCAAGATGTGCAGCCTCATAATCGATGGAGGAAGCTGCACCAACGTAGCAAGTGAAGATATGGTTAATAAGCTCGGAATGACAGTAAAGAAGATCCAAAGTCATACAATCTTCATTGGCTCAATTATGAAGGTGAAATGCGAGTAAACAACCAAATAGTGGTTTCCATAACCATTGGCAAATATGAAGATGAAGTTCTGTGTGATGTTCTACCTATGGAAGTGATAACACCATATTTTACATGTTTTAGGGCTTTATTTTCATATGTTTTGATCTCACATTGTATAGTTTTGAGATGTTTTCATGCATTTAGGGTCCAATTGAGTCTCATTGCATTTTAGATGTCCTAGGTTGTCTTTGCACTCTTTTTGGCTTGTTTGAGCCATTTTCAGGTGTTCTTGGGGTTAGAGAAGTTAGAGGAGTGTGGGTAACCATCATGGAAGGTCAATGAGGCAAGAAAGGGAAGGAAAACATGAAGAAAAGTGCTGTCATCAATTTGGCGGCGTTGCCATTGGGGTTTAGCATTGATCATTAAGATTTGGATTCTTCTTGATACTAGAGCCTTTTTATTTTCTTTTGTTGTTAATCTTTTTTCTCTTTTCTTGTGATCTTATCTCTTCGGTAACTAGGAGTAAAAGAGACATGTGATTAGTTGTTTTTTCAACACATCAATTACCCTAATGTGTAGACTACCACAATCATAACGGTTGGTCGTTGAGTACTTAGGGATCGAATCCACGGAGAGAAAGAACATCACAATAAGAATACAAGAAACTAATTAAGCTAAGCTAAACGTTTTTAGGTATTTGTGTAAGGAACTAATTACGATAAAACTAAAAGTAAAATAAAGAAACAGAGAATGAGAAAAGTGCAGGACACCTTAAGTGATCGAAGCTAATTTTAAAGACACAAGTTCAAAGAAAACAAGACAATAAACTCAGTTTACTCAAGAAGATAAAGATATGGATCGTAGGATATGGTATGCGATTTCGAGTATTCGATGATTCTCTTCTGAAGTTTCTAGTCGCTCAATGAGCTTGTTCTATGGCAAGGGACACATATTAATAGCTTAACTCACTCCCTTGATGCTAAACCCTTTATCAATAACTCGAATTAGCTAATCTTCCGATTGCAACCAAATTATCGATAAGCATGAAACGAAAGCCCTTCTTAGCCAATAAATGAACCTTAGTCACGATTTCCACCTTGCTAAGTGTCAAGAACATGTTAGAAATTCTCTAGACAGCCTACTAAACCTCTTCCAAGGGCAAACTGATCATGATCTAGAGATTGAGTAGCTACTTCAATCCTAGCTTTAAGATCACTTCTAAACATGAGAACTTTTGTAATCTTGTCCTAAACATCAAAAGATCATCATCTATCCCTCTAAATAATCCATTCCCACAATCCATAATGAAACTACTCACACATAACTAAATCACAAAACAAAACCGAACAAAAGCAAGACATAGCAAAAATAAGAAGATTGATGGGAAGAAATTAAGAGATTCTTCACTAAAATTGTGTAGATCTTGAAAATCCCATGAACACAAGAGTGGAGGAGAGAAAAGTGCTCTCAAACAGTGAAAAGAAGTAGACAAGATGATATTTTCGTCAGTCCCCCCTTTAAGAAAGAGAAAAACAAGTGTTGAATATATTACAAAAGGGTTGGACCCCAAAGTCAAGCTTAAAGCCGCTAGACGATCTTGATCGGTTATGGAGATCGGTTATAACCGATCGCCTGTACATTTTTTTCTGCCATCGGCTTTATCGATCGGTTAGTAACCGATCCTCTGTGCATTTGTCGTGGGATCGCTTTCATCGATCGGTTAGTAACCGATCGCGCGTGTAAATTCCGGTCCTCTTGTTCTTCTTTCGGTCTTTGCGGTTCCTCCTCGAACTTCGATCGTCTCCTTTCGTCCATGCTCATCCAAATCAGTCCCGAACACCTGAGAAAGGCTCCAACAAGCTAAAAAGAACACAAAAACGACCTAGGTCATCCTAAATGCAATGCGACTCGATTTGGACCTAAATGCAATATACACGTAATAAAAACTATACGAAACACAAGGAAAACGAAAGAAAGTATGAGACTCGAGGTGGTAAAATACAGTGATATCAACTCCCCCGGACTTGCCTTTTGCTTGTCCTCAAGCGAATAAAGCAAAGTAAGCCAATAAGAGAAGTTTGAAGATGAGGACTCATATCCAAAAGGAAACACACAAAACTTTCAACTCAAGGTCCTTAGGTAAACATGTCATAACGCAAAAATCGCTTCTACTCTTACGAACTTCTCCATGCCTATCGCAACTCGAGTCTTTTACTCAAATGCCCAAGATTTCAGAATCTACAAGCATTCTTATCAACCAAGTCTTTAACATTCATTTAAATATTTTCAAGTGCGGCCTCACATAAGGGAATCTAACACATTCTCAATCGGTTTTGGTGAAAAAGGCTCGAAAGCATAATGTACGAGGAGGTTCAAATTTTTGGGTGACTTACTCTTAGCAAAAACATAATGCATGACAATTCGAAAAAGCAAGGAAGGAATAGAACAAAGATGTACCAAAGATTATCTTCCATCCTATCCTAGCTTTCTAATCTCTCGTCTCAAGCTCATTGCCTCGCAATCTCTTATCCCGTAAGTAAAACCCAAAGCCTTTTTGGCACATATATACAATGTACACAACCTCATCTCTCTATAAATTTTTTTTTTCTTTCTCTTGTCAACACTCTAGGGGAATTTCTTTTCTTGGTCTAAACTCTCATTCTCTTTTCTTCTCTTTTATTTTTTATTTTTTATTTTTTATAATCGAGAGTTTAGACGACTCTGAATACCCGTTCATTTCCTAGAGTTTCTTGCTTTCTTTTCTCCTTTCTTTCCTTACTTTTTGTACCTTTGGCTCTTTTTTCTTTTTATAGCCTCTACCCGATTTTTCTTTCTTCACTCACTATTTCCCTCACTTCACTCACCATTCATTCCAACATATCTTAACCATTCTACTCCCCAAACCCCAAGTCATCTGTCTAAGGAAAATAAGCCTTGTCGTTCCTTTCTCTTACAAGATTTTTCAAATGTATGCACTTTCAAGAAAAAGGCCTCACTCGCAAATAACAAGGGTTTGAAACAATTGGCTTAGGTGATTAGGTGGGGAACTATCCTAAAAATGAGGATAGCTACTCAAATTAGCGCAAGAGTGGCAAAGTAGATAAGAAAATTCGAGTATATATATTAAGACCATGAGAATGCATTTCGAAACCCTAAGCAAGACAATTAATGTTCAAATTAGGTTCAAGTAAATAGAGTTGGAATCAAATCAAAGCGAGTTTCATCCTAATCAAAGACAATCAAGCCAAGAGATCAAAGAATGGATTTTCCAATTTTTCAAAGCGGTTCATGCATCATATCATGTTTAACAAGGGCAATGTTTTCAAAGTTCATGTGTTTAATCATTGTCCCATATGCAAATGAATGCAAACCTACATCATTCTAGACACGATCCTAACGAAAATGAAAAATGGAGTATAAATGATTAGAATGATTTTTGAAACTAACAATGCAAATGAAAATAGTCTTAAAATAAAACAAAACAAATAAAACCAGGATTAGTACCCTCCCCCGGACTTGTTTTACACCGTCCCGGTGTATCACAAGCTCTAGAGATAACATATAAGTATATAGAAAAAAAAAAAAAAACGCAAAAGAGAAAAAATGTTCAAAAGTTGGATATCTCACAAAGTTTTGTCCTTTCTTTGTTTTCGCTTCAGGTGTGGGTGGATGTGCTTGGTCCTGCCTCATGGTCCTCGGTGTGATGAGAAGGGTCATCGTCCATCTCCTCGTCGTCTTCATCGTCCGAGGAGACGTAGTTGGGCGGTAGGAGCTGCTTGACTTTGCGGAAGAGCTTCGCTATTAGCTTCTTGTGCGTCTCGTTGATCTTCCGTTGCACCTTGTTGATCCGCATTTGCACTTTGTAGGCTAGGTGGACAGTCTTCTCCCTCTTGGTCTTTGGGGTGAAGTCAATCTCGGGAAGTATGTCGTTGGTGTCCCCGTATAGATCGTCGCCCGTCTCATCATCAACCTGATTGTCTTCTTCTTCGGCGGGTTGTTGCTGCTCGTCCTCGTCTTGGACGATGGCATCAAGATACTCGTCCTCTCTCAACCTGAATTCAACGTTTTCCAACCCCAATAGGGTAGTCTGCGCAGTGTTGGGAAGCTTGAAGGTTCGCGTCTTCTTGCTTGCATCGTACAGCTTGTACACGTTGTCACTTCCTCCCTTTAAGAACCAGTTGTTGATGAGGTAGTGGCGGTCGATGTAGTTGCGACGGAGATCCCATTGACGACGAATTGGGAGATAATGTGAACTACGGGAGTCTCCTAGCGACGCGGCTTGTGAGTTTCAGGTCTTGGGCTAAGACGGCGAAGAAGCCGCATCTATGGTTAGGAGGGTTCCTTACACCGCTCCTCGCAAAGGCGGGAGTCGACCTACGTCGCTATTCACCGTTATTTGAAGACGTGGGCGCGTTCTTAGACTCGATCGGCTTGGGCATCTTAACGAGAATGGAAGCGCCAACATTTGAGGTTCCGGTCCGGCACTTATTGGCAACTATGACGGTTGACTACAAGGATCCTAAGGAGAAACGGGCGCAAGACGGGACACTTAGGTTCAAGGTGGATGACAACGAATTTGCGTTGTCCATCTTTGATGTGTGTGACGCGTACGGGTTTGCGAAGAAGACCCAAGTCCAGTTCCCGGTGTTGTATGCTGGGAATATAGTGTGGCAAAGTATTGCAGAAGGCTTTTACTCGAGCCACAGCGCGAAGACGACTTTGGTAAGAAACCCGGTGCTCAGATATGTTTGCAAGCTGCTACCCATAGTCTTCAACAACTCTTGATCCGGAAACCGCGTCGAGTTCATCTTGAACTTCTCGAATTCCTGGAGCGCTTTCTTCTCCGTTTCCGTCCATACGACAACTTGTCGTTCCCCAGTGTTGCTAGTACTTGTTTCCTTCGTTCTTCTGTTCGTTGATTTTCTTGCTTTAGTTGCCATTTCCTACAAAACACAGTCGGAGATTAAGAACACGGCAACTCACAATCAAGCAAACAATCTATCGCACCAAGAATCGAGATTCGGGTTCACAAAAATTTCTAGAATTCACCAATTTTTACAATTTCACAAATAACTCAAATTGTCCCCATTTGTGAGTTCAAGGTGATTCTAATTTTTTGTAATTATCAATGAAGTCTAAGTGAATCAATCTCAACCAAAAACCCCAAAATTTTGACAAAACCCGTTCCCGGAATTTGTCACTATTCATATCAAGAACACCTAGGGTTCACACCTTGAATTTCACCATTAAAACTCGAAATTGGTCTATGATTCTACCATTCCTAGCCTAATCTATCCTAACCCAACCACAATCATGCAATTTTCGACCCTAAATCAAGCAATCTCATGATTTCTCAAAATTGGAACAAACCTTGCTTTTCATGAAAGAGGGTGTAAATGGAGAGCATATCTTGTTGTTGGCGAGGTTGGTCGAAATTGATAGGTAAGAGGATTGTGTTCGAAAAATGAGTGAAATCGGTGAAGATCCGAGAGAAATCGATTGAAAATCGAGAAAGTTCTCTCTCTTTTTTTTTTTGTTTTTTTTCGCGAAAGTGATAAGTGAGAGGGAGAGAGAAAGTCGCGAGACAAGAAGGAGAAAAACAATTACCTGGGTTTGCGATCGGTTAAAACCGATCTTGGAAACCGATCCCTTCAGATCTTGATCGGTTATAACCGATCATGATAACCGATTGCTGGAGACGATTTTTCCTTCGTAACAGATCGCATAATTGAAACCAATCCGGGAAACCGATCCCTTCAGATCGTGATCGGTTATAACCGATCATGATAACCGAATCAGCTTGTCTGGTTTTGTGATTTTTCACGTTTTGATTCTGATCGTTCTCCTGCGAATCCCGACGTCTTGTAACACTTAAAACACACAAAAAAGATAAAATCAAACTTAAATCACACTTATAAACATATTGACAAAGGATAACATGGGATTGCCTCCCAAGTGCGCTTGTTTTAAGTCGTTAAGCTTGACTTTGTTGACGCCTCATGCGTTTTGGGGGTCGGAAAGAGGAAGAGTGGCTCGTTCCTCAATCGTGACATTTGCCAAGTACGGCTTGCAACGCTGACCGTTCACCGAGAAATCTCCCCTGGACTTGTTCCAAAGCACTATCGTTCCGTAGGGGTGGACCTCTTTGATCATAAACGGTCCCGACCATCTCGATTTCAATTTCCCGGGAAACAACCTCAACCTTGAGTTGAACAGCAGGACTTGGTCCCCGGTTTTGAATTCTCGCTTAAGGATTTTTTTTTCGTGGAAGGCTTTCGTCCTTTCTTTGTAAATCCTTGAGCTCTCATAAGCTCCTTGCCAGGCTTCCTCAAGCTCCTCCAATTGTACCAAACGCTTCTCGGAGGCAGCTTTGATGTCGAAGTTGAGTAGTTTGGTTGCCCACAACGCCTTGTATTCCATCTCCATCGGAAGGTGGCAAGATTTCCCGTAAAACAAGTTGAACGGAGTTGTTCCAATCGGAGTTTTGTAAGCCGTTCGATACGCCCATAGAGCGTCGTCTAGCTTGGTAGACCAATCTTTCTTTGTTTTTCCCACCGTCTTCTCCAAAATTGCTTTGATTTGACGGTTTGATACTTCATCCTCAAGCATAAGTCAAGCTTTGATTTGACGGTTTGATACCTTATGCTTAACGCCATGCCTCTTCAAAAGCCCCTCGAATACTTTGTTGATGAAGTGGCTTCCTCCATCGCTTATGACCACACGCGGAACTCCGAACCTTGGAAAGATGATGCTCTTAAACAGCTTCACCACGACCTTAGCATCATTTATTGGACTTGCTATGGCTTCCACCCATTTCGATACATAGTCAACCGCTACAAGAATGTATTGGTTGCCATACGAGGACGGGAAAGTCGCGGGTGCATTACACAACCCAAACGGCATCCTTCGATAAGCAAAGGTACCGTATGGGCAAGTGAAAGTCGTCTTCTCTTGGTCACTCGGGTGTATTGGTATTTGAAAGAAACCCGAGTAACCATCGAGGAAGCAATAATATGAATGATTTGCTAGTCTTTCAAGCATTTGATCAATGAATGGCAAAGGAAAATGATCTTTCCTAGTTGAAGAATTCAGTTTCCTATAGTCAATGCAAACTCTATGGCCTGTGATGGTTCTAGTTGAGATCAATTGGTCTTTTCATTCTTTATTACGGTCATTCCCCCTTTCTTTGGAACTACATGAATTGGGGAGATCCAAGTACTATCCGAGATCGGATAAATTACTCCCGCTTCAAGTAGTTTCAAAATTTCCTTTTTGACTACCTCTTTTAGGTTTGGGTTTAACCTTCTTTGGTGTTCAATTGAAGTTTTAGACTCATCCTCTAAATGAATTCTATGCATGCACATGGACGGAGAAATTCCTTTTATATCATTCAGAGAATAGCCTATAGCTCTCCTATACTTTTTCAACTCATTCAAAAGCATAGATGTTTCCTCCTCGCTCAATGCATCATTTATGATAACCGGATATGAGGAGTTCGTTCCAAGAAATGTGTACCTTAGACCGTTGGGCAACCGTTTGAGCTGAAGTTGTGGAGCGTCAAGTTCGCTCCAATCGTCCTCCACACTAGACTTACCATTGCTAGTGTTTTCTTTCTCCTTGACTGCCACGTTTTCTCCTAACTCCGAGAAGTATGCTATTGTCGCCCATGGCAAATGAGAATCGAGAATGTTCTCATAATCGATCGCCTCCTCGTTCACAAGGTCGCTCTCCTCGCTGTTTTGTATGAGGGCTACTTCTAGGGCATCTCCTATGCTCAACTCAGCCAAGTATTCATCAACCATCTCATCCATGGTCTCAATGTAGAAAACACTTCCTTCTATTGTTGGCCTCTTCATCACCTCCATTATGTTGAATTTCATAACGAGATCTCCCAAGTGTAGATCGATCATGCCATTCCTCACGTCAATGATGGCACCCGCGGTTGCTAAGAAAGGTCTTCCAAAGATTATGGGATCTGATGGCTTCTCATCCATTTCTAGCACCACGAAATCAGTAGGGATAATTGATAGTTGCATATTTTAACTCTTTTTAACGCGCATTTCATTTAGCTTTTATGTCCTTTACATGCATTTTTGTAGCTTTTCCTTAACATTCCATCATCTTGGAGACATTAGTCAGTTTAGAACGAGTCCTAGTGAGTCTTGCAATGTTTAGAGTGTTTCTAGGTGCTTATGGAAGCATTGAGGAGCTTGGAGAAGATGGCATGTGGATCAAGAGCAAAGAAAATCGCCAAAGGAAGAAAAATACAAAGGGAAGAGGAAAACAGAAACCATTTCGGTGTGATGCGTCGGTGTGATGCACACCGAAATGACACTTGGATAAAAACAGAAGTCATTTCGGGGTGCTGCATCGGTGTGATGCACACCGACGCCAGTAGAGAAGAAGAGACAGGAGAATCCTCGGGATGCCACATCGGTGTGATGTACACCGATGCGATCTTGCCGGACAACTCGGCTAACTCACGTCGGTGTCGCGCATCGGTCAACAGCTCACCGACGCGGCTCCTCCGGACATTTCAGCTGCTTCACATCGGTGTGCTGCATCGGTCAGATGCACACCGATGTGACTCCTGCGACAAAACTTTGTATAAATTATTAGAAATTTATTTTATGCACTTATCTTGTTTTTAGTTTACAAAAAACGTGTTTAAGGGTTTGTGAGGAGATTGTAAGAGATTTTGGGTGTTTTAATGAAAGTTCTTGATTGATTGATTTCTCTTCATCTATTTATCTATCTTCTCATCATCTTCCATGAATCTAAACACTTCCTTTATAGGATTTGTGGAGATAAACATGAATTGTGAGTAGTTTTCTAGAATTCTAGGGTGAAGTAGATTTAGGTAATTTTAGTGTGAATCAACAATGTTAGGGCCTAGATTATCAATGATCCTTCCTTGTTTAGTGTTCTTAATGCTAAATTGACCATGATCAAGTTGATCTAGATCATAGGGAATTTCTTGCCCGGAAGGTGTTCGATGAAATTCCCCAATGAACTAATCAAGGGATAATGCATTCTTAGCCTATGGAAATAGTTGTCTAAGATGTTTATTGATTAAATGATCTTGTTTCTCATGCTTGAAACTTACTAAGTCACAAATGGAAATTTGTTCTTGATCTAGTAATTTCCAAAGTGATTAATTCCAAGGAATTGGGTTGATCTTGTTTAATGATTGTAATCTAAGGATTAGCTTTACTTGAATATATTGGCATCATTGTGAACCTCTAAAGTTACCAACAATCGCATACTTCACCCTTGGATTCGTTTTTAGTATTGTCTTAAACCGTGATTTACATTCTAGTTCGAGTTCTTATCTTTTACTTCAGTCAATTAGAACTTGTTTTCATTAATAATTAGGTTGTTAGAAAACCTTCTTTTGATTCGCTTAGATTAAGAAGTTTTATGTATTCTTAGTGTTTAATCTTAACCCATTATGGATTGACATCTCAAGTATTACGATGACATGAGTACGCTTGGGATAATTGAAATTGAAAATATCCGTTATCAATTTGGCGCCGTTGCCATTTGGGTTTAGCATTAATCATTCGGATTTTGATTCTTCTTGAGACTAAGTTTTATTTTTACTTTATTACCTAATCTCTTTCACTTTGTTTTCTCCTCTTCTAATATAGGTGCATGAACACGAGATCACGAGGAAGTGCAAACCTTGTTGAACGCGTTGACAACATCCGCGAGTTAGAAAGAGCAAACACAAGAGAACGAGAAGAACAAAGGCGTGCTCAACGGATTGAAGGGTTGGATATGGAGGCCGCTCAAGACCCTCCGATTGCAAACCAATAAGCACCCGTTCATGGTGTTGGTCACCAAGGCGTTGGTGCAAACCGAGTTCCAATTCATCCACCACGACCTCCAAGACCAATTGGGGCCGGTGATGCACCAAACACACATGCTAACCGCCAAGGGATCGCTCCACCACCGGTTGAACACAATAACTTTGAGATCAAATCCGGCATTATCTCTATGGTGCAAAACAACAAGTTCCATGGGCTGGCCATGGAGGACCTATTAGATCACTTGGATCAATTCGATCGCATTTGTGGTATGACGAAGATCAATGGAGTCTCAGAAGATGCTTTCAAGTTGTGCTTATTCCCGTTCTCACTTGGAGATAAGACACATCAATGGGAAAAGAACCTTCCACAAGGTTCAATTACATCTTGGGACCAATGCACGAAGGCTTTTCTTGCAAAGTTTTTCTCCAACTACAGAACATCAAGGCTACGAAATGAGATATCCAGCTTCGCCCAAAAGAACAATGAAAGCTTTTGTGAGGCATGGGAACGTTTTAAGGGTTTCACCATGCAATGCCCTCACCACGGGTTCTCGGACGAGTCTCTACCGCGGTGTTCTTCCCAAATTTCGCATGCTACTTGATACCGCAAGTAATGGAAATTTCTTGGGCAAAGAGGTGGATGATGGTCTACAATTGGTGGAGAACTTGGCACAAAGCGACGGTAATTATGGCGAAGACTATGATCGATCTTCACGGGGTGGTGGAGAATTTGATGATCAAAGAATGAGAAGGGATATCAAAGCTCTAAATGAGAAGATGGATAAGCTTATCCAAGCTTCACAATCAACGGTTAACTATGTTGGTGATTTTGATGAGAACCAATGCTATCAAGAGGGAGTTGAAACTGATGCTAAGCAAGAAGAGATCAATTATGTGGGAGGTCAAGGTGGCTACCAAGGAGGCTTCAACCAAAACTATAGGAATCACCCAAACTTTTCCTATCGAAGCAACAACGTGTCCAACCCTCAAGACCAAATATATCCACAACAAAACACTCAAGGTCAAGGCTTCCAACAAAAGCACTTCGACACTTCCAACCAACAAAGACCGTTTGTCCCAAGGAACAACTTTCAAGGAAACCAAGGTGGGTTTCAACCAAAACAACAATCCACACCACTCGGTTTTGTGCACCAAGGACAAGCTAGCAACAAACCTCCACAAGACAACGAGATGAAGAACATGCTTCAACAACTACTACAAGGCCAAGCTCAAGGAGCCATGGATTTGAGTAAAAAAATGGCGGACATGCACAACAAGGTGGACTGTTCTTACAATGACCTCAACTCCAAATTCGAGGCATTGTCATCTAGAATGACGCACATGGACGGCAAAGGTGCCTCATCTTCCTCGCGGCCACAAGGAACTTTACCGGGCAAACCCGAAGCTAATCCCAAGGAATTTTGCAATGCTATTACATTGCGTAGTGGAAAAGAGCTTCCCCCACGAGAGCACCCATCTAATCTCAACGAGGGCGTTGCGAAACAAAGTGGGGAGGCGGTCAATGAAAATGAAGAGCATGTGGGCGAAGAAGATGTTGTTTTGGGTAAACCTAAGGAAACAAGGATTGCGGAAGACAAACCAGCGGAAACACCTACAAAGAAGAAGACTACCTTTGCCCCGCCACCGTATGAACCAAAGCTTCCTTTCCCGGGCCGCTTCAAGAAGCAACTCTTGGAAAAATATAGGGCAATTTTCGATAAACAAATGGACAAGGTCCAAGTGATAATGCCCTTGGTTGATGCTTTCTTGTTGGTTCCACAATACAACAAGTTCCTAAAAGATGCAATCACAGATCGAACCAAGGACTTGGAAGGAATGGTGGTGCTTTCTCATGAATGTAGCGCCATAATCCAAATGCGAGTAGTACCCAAGAAGTTGGGAGATCCGGGAAGTTTTACTCTCCCTTGTGCTCTTGGGCCACTAGCCTTCAAACATTGCTTGTGTGATCTTGGAGCAAGCGTGAGTTTGATGCCTTTCTCGGTGGCAAAACGTCTCGGCTTTACCGTCTACAAAACTTGTAGAATCTCTCTCGTGCTAGCGGATAGGTCGGTACGACATCCAATTGGAATGCTTGAGGATTTACCGGTACGAATTGGAGACTTTGAGGTACCCACCGATTTTGTTGTTCTTGAGATGAATGAAGAACCCAAGGATCCTCTAATATTTGGAAGGCCGTTTTTAGCCACCGCCGGGGCTATAATAGATGTACGGAAAGGGAAGATTGATCTTCATTTGGGAAAAGACGATGTGCTTAAATTTGACATCAATGAGATGATGAAGAAACCCACAATCGATGGACAAGCCTTCTACATTGAAACCATGGACGAGCTAGCGGACGAGCTTCTAGAGGAATTGAACTTGGAGGATCATCTTCAGATTGCTTTAACAAAGGAGCATGGTGACAATGGGTATCTTCATGAGGGGAGTGTTGGTTACATGAAGTTGCTGAACTCGCACAAAGAAATCATTGGAGAGAGTTCGTTTTTGGAGCTGACCGACAATGAAATTGCCAAAGACGGTTTGGAGCATAATATAAGCGCATTGGACATCGATTACATGAGTGCCTTGGATGTCGATCTAGAGGATGATCAAGAAGCTAGCAATAGTGAGACTAGCTATGATGAAGATTGGAGCGAGCTAAAGGCCCCAAAGGTGGACCTCAAACCGCTCCCGATTGGGCTAAGGTATGCGTTCTTAGGTCCAAATGAGTCATATCCGGTGATAGTTAATGATGCGCTTAATGAGCATGAGACTTTCACTCTTTTGAAAGAATTGAAGAAATTTAGGAAAGCCATAGGTTATTCACTAGTTGATATTAAAGGAATTTCTTCATCTCTTTGTACGCATCGAATTCATCTAGAAAACGAATCGATGACTTCTATCGAGCATCAAAGAAGGTTAAATCCTAATTTGAAGGAGGTTGTCAAGAAAGAGATTCTCAAACTTCTAGATGCGGGGATCATTTATCCTATTTCTGATAGCACTTGGGTATCCCCGGTCCATGTGGTGCCTAAAAAGGGTGGAATCACTGTTATTAAAAACGAAAAAGATGAACTAATCCCGACTAGGACTATCACCGGTCATAGAGTTTGTATTGATTATCGAAAACTTAACTCCGCCACTAGAAAAGATCATTTCCCTCTTCCCTTCATTGATCAAATGCTTGAACGGCTTGCAAACCATCCATATTATTGTTTTCTAGATGGGTACTCGGGATTCTTTCAAATCCCGATTCACCCTAATGATCAAGAAAAAACGACATTTACATGTCCATATGGTACCTTTGCTTATCGAAGGATGCCATTTGGGCTTTGTAACGCACCAGCAACCTTTCAAAGGTGCATGATGTCGATTT
>PKMM01050415.1:6702-71474 GCA_002933915.1 Eutrema heterophyllum | reverse complement strand
TCATCTTTACATTTATCTTTACCACTCTTGGTGACTTGGGTGGCCATTTTCACTTATAAATGGTTTCCCCACCTTTGAACCCAACCATTTCATTCCGCCCTTGATGATTTTGTGAGTGAGGCCCTTTTTCTTGATAGTACTACACTTGTAAAATCTCGTAAGTATCGAGAACGACAAAGGATAGCTTCCATTAGCTAGGTTTGTTGTTCTTGGGAAATTGGCTAGTGATTAGGGATTGAGAATGGTGTTAAGAGTTATTGGTGTTTAGGGAATGAGAAAGAATGAAAGAAAAGAAAGATCATAATTTGAGAAATTTGGTTCCTAGAAAAATAAGCATAAGAAATTTTCGATTCTAGCTTGATAAGAAAAAGAAACTCCCCCTAGAAGTGAAAGAAAGAAGGGATAAATGAAAAAGAAAGGGAAAGGAGTAGTGAAGAAAGAAAAGAAAAAGAATCGAAAGAGCGAAAAGATTTTTCTAAGGAATAATTTGAAAAGAGAATGATCAAAAGGGTAGAGGTTTGACTTGGTAGAAGAAGAGGGAAACACTTGGGTAGAGATAATGAATTAGATACTCAAAGCTTAGGGAAGGGTAGAACAATGGAAGTGAATACTTTGTATGTGTTAATTGTTCCGATCTTCCTTGCTTTTGCGAAGTGTTTGTACTCCATTTTCGTAGAGTTAACCACCAAATTGATCTCTTGTGCTTGTTGGTCAATCTTTCTCTCGTTCAACCGATTGGTCTAAAGATCACTTGCCCATTTGTGAGACCGCGCTTTAAAAGGAATAATTGAATGTGAGGGTTGGTTGATATGATGGTAATCAGATGCTCGACTTTGGGTGTAGAGAATAACATTTGGAGTTGGGATAAGCCTAGAGAAGTTAGAGTGGATTAGGAAATTTGTTCTTGCAATATGTTATCATTTTCTAAGGACATCATGGTGAATGTTTTGCCAGCTTCTTTTGATTTGAGCTCCCGCCTTCAAACCTCTTCTCATGACTTGTTTATTCTGTTTGCTTGAGGGCAAGCAAAAGGCAAGTTCGGGGGAGTTGATAGTTGCATATTTTAACTCTTTTTAACGCGCATTTCATTTAGCTTTTATGTCCTTTACATGCATTTTTGTAGCTTTTCCTTAACATTCCATCATCTTGGAGACATTAGTCAGTTTAGAACGAGTCCTAGTGAGTCTTGCAATGTTTAGAGTGTTTCTAGGTGCTTATGGAAGCATTGAGGAGCTTGGAGAAGATGGCATGTGGATCAAGAGCAAAGAAAATCGCCAAAGGAAGAAAAATACAAAGGGAAGAGGAAAACAGAAACCATTTCGGTGTGATGCGTCGGTGTGATGCACACCGAAATGACACTTGGATAAAAACAGAAGTCATTTCGGGGTGCTGCATCGGTGTGATGCACACCGACGCCAGTAGAGAAGAAGAGACAGGAGAATCCTCGGGATGCCACATCAGTGTGATGTACACCGATGCGATCTTGCCGGACAACTCGGCTAACTCACGTCGGTGTCGCGCATCGGTCAACAGCTCACGACGCGGCTCCTCCGGACATTTCAGCTGCTTCACATCGGTGTGCTGCATCGGTCAGATGCACACCGATGTGACTCCTGCGACAAAAATTTGTATAAATTATTAGAAATTTATTTTATGCACTTATCTTGTTTTTAGTAATTCCCCCTCATTCCTCTTCGCATGATCCTTGGAGATTGGATCATTCGAAGCATAGTTTCCGTCATTCTGGGCTGGGATCGGTCTTCCCGATCGGTTAGTAACCGATCCTGGGTTCGTGATCGGTTTGTAACCGATCGGAGTAACCGATCTGGACTGGCCGTTTTCTTCTCGTAATCGATCGCATTCTGATGACCGATCGGTCATATCGATCGTGATCGGTTTATAACCGATCGGCGTAACCGATTCAGGGCTCTGTTCCTTCAAATTTTCACCAATTTCTTCAAGTCCATCTTGACTTGGTTCCTCAACCTCTACCACGACTTGCTCCCTCGTTGGTAGCTCAGTTCCACTCCTTAATGTGATCGCTTGGCAATACTATTTTGGATTGACTTCGGGTTTCCCGGGCAACACCCCGCTCGGTACCTTCGATGTCGAGGCAACTTGAGCAATCTGGTTTTCCAAGCCCTTAACATGTTTTGACAGGTGTTCAAATTTGGCATTTAGATCCATGTATACATCGTCGACCTTGTTGTTGATATCTACCATCTTCTTGGTAAGTTCAACTTGCCCCTTTGCTTGCCCTTCTAAAATTTGTTGGAGCATACTTTGCACATCGCCTTGTGCCTCTTTGTTTGGTGTGTTCCCTTGGTTTGGGAAGTTGCTTGGCCTCGGTTGATAGCTCTGCTGGTAGTTTGAGTTGTAGTTCCTTTGGTTTGGTTGATTTGTTTGAAAGTTTCCTTGGTTTCCTTGAAATCCGCCTTGGTTAGATTTGAAGCCTCCTTGGTTGAATGTTTTGGGTTGGAATCCTTGCTGGTTCTGAGGAGGGTAGGTCTGGTCTTGGGGGTTCTCCACGTTGTTGCTTTATAAGACAAGTTGGGATGATTCCGATAATTTTGATTGAACCCTCCCCGGTTCCCTTGGTACCCTCGTTGATTACCAATGTAATTCACTTCATCTTGAAGTTCTTCATTCTCCTCTTGTACTACATTTTGGTACCCTCGCTGGCCTCCATATTCCCCCACATAGTTAACTGATCTTTGGTTCGCAAGTAGAACCTTGTCTAACTTATCGCTCAAGTCTTTGAACCTTTGATCGTCATACTTTGCATCTCTCACCGTTCTGTCATAGTCACCACCGTAGCCTTGGTCACTTTGCGCCAAATTCTCAACTAGAATTTCCCCATTGATAACGTCTTGGCTGGCAAAACTTCCGTTACTCGCCGTGTTCAAGGCCAGTTGGTATTTCTCAAGAACTCCTCGGTGTAGGATCCCCAAAAGTGCTTCCTTGGATACTCCGTGGTGAGGACAAGCCCTTGTGTACCCTTTCAGCCTTTCCCATGCTTCATAAAACGACTCGTTGCTTCCTTGCTTGAAGCTAGTGATATCGTTTCTCAATTTCGCTGTCTTTTGTCTCGAGAAAAATTTCGCAAAGAATTGCTTCTTGCACTCCTCCCAAGTCGGTATGGTTGCGGTAACTACACTCTTCTCCCACTGAGCGGCTTTGTCTCCCAAAGAGAATGGGAAGAGAGTCAACTTAACAACATCCTCTGAGACCCCATTTATCTTCACCGTCCCACATAGACGATCGAATTGATCAATGTACTCGATCGGGTTTTCCAACGGCATACCCAAGAACCTTGAGTTTTGCACCATGTTTATGAGGCTAGACTTGATCTCGAAGTTGTTGTTCGCAAATGGTGGTGGCCTTATCCCAGTTAAAACCCCTTGTGTAGTGGGTTCATCGAAGGCACCAATCCTTTGCGGCTGTCTAGGAGGGTGGATTGGCTGCCTCGGGTGTAAGCTCACTCCTTGGACTTCGTCTAGTGGCGGTGGCGGTTGGTTCTCTCCTAGGTGAGGAGGATCATTTCGCTGAGCGTCCATACCTAAACGCCTCACGTGCTCAGCACGTTCTCTGGTTGCTCTTTGATTATCTCTTTCGTGCCTTCGAATATCTAGCACAAGTGGTTGCAAGTTCTCTTGCCCTTGGCTTCTTGTGTGCATACACCTTCAAAAACATAGCAAACAAAACATAGTAGTTTAGTAACAAAGTAAAGAAAAAGTACTTAGACTTAGATAGAATCCAAATTCTAATGGCTATTGCTATCTCCCCGGCAACGGCGCCAAATTGATTAGTCGTTTTTTCAACACATCAATTACCCTAATGTGTAGACTACCGCAATCATAACGGTTGGTCGTTGAGTACTTAGGGATCGAATCCACGGAGAGAAAGAACAGCACAATAAGAATACAAGAAACTAATTAAGCTAAGCTAAACGTTTTTAGGTATTTGTGTAAGGAACTAATTACGATAAAACTAAAAGTAAAATAAAGAAACAGAGAATGAGAAAAGTGCAGGACACCTTAAGTGATCGAAGCTAATTTTAAAGACACAAGTTCAAAGAAAACAAGACAATAAACTCAGTTTACTCAAGAAGATAAAGATATGGATCGTAGGATATGGTATGCGATTTCGAGTATTCGATGATTCTCTTCTGAAGTTTCTAGTCGCTCAATGAGCTTGTTCTATGGCAAGGGACACATATTAATAGCTTAACTCACTCCCTTGATGCTAAACCCTTTATCAATAACTCGAATTAGCTAATCTTCCGATTGCAACCAAATTATCGATAAGCATGAAACGAAAGCCCTTCTTAGCCAATAAATGAACCTTAGTCACGATTTCCACCTTGCTAAGTGTCAAGAACATGTTAGAAATTCTCTAGACAGCCTACTAAACCTCTTCCAAGGGCAAACTGATCATGATCTAGAGATTGAGTAGCTACTTCAATCCTAGCTTTAAGATCACTTCTAAACATGAGAACTTTTGTAATCTTGTCCTAAACATCAAAAGATCATCATCTATCCCTCTAAATAATCCATTCCCACAATCCATAATGAAACTACTCACACATAACTAAATCACAAAACAAAACCGAACAAAAGCAAGACATAGCAAAAATAAGAAGATTGATGGGAAGAAATTAAGAGATTCTTCACTAAAATTGTGTAGATCTTGAAAATCCCATGAACACAAGAGTGGAGGAGAGAAAAGTGCTCTCAAACAGTGAAAAGAAGTAGACAAGATGATATTTTCGTCAGTCCCCCCTTTAAGAAAGAGAAAAACAAGTGTTGAATATATTACAAAAGGGTTGGACCCCAAAGTCAAGCTTAAAGCCGCTAGACGATCTTGATCGGTTATGGAGATCGGTTATAACCGATCGCCTGTACATTTTTTTCTGCCATCGGCTTTATCGATCGGTTAGTAACCGATCCTCTGTGCATTTGTCGTGGGATCGCTTTCATCGATCGGTTAGTAACCGATCGCTCGTGTAAATTCCGGTCCTCTTGTTCTTCTTTCGGTCTTTGCGGTTCCTCCTCGAACTTCGATCGTCTCCTTTCGTCCACGCTCATCCAAATCAGTCCCGAACACTTGAGAAAGGCTCCAACAAGCTAAAAAGAACACAAAAACGACATAGGTCATCCTAAATGCAATGCGACTCGATTTGGACCTAAATGCAATATACACGTAATAAAAACTATACGAAACACAAGGAAAACGAAAGAAAGTATGAGACTCGAGGTGGTAAAATACAGTGATATCAACATGCAATGAGAGAAGGAGTAAGAGGACACAATCATCAAGCTAGTGACGTTAAACGCGCCATTGGGGACTCCCCCAATCCTATCCCTCCTCAATGCTATAGACATAAAACAAGCAATCTTATCCTTTACTTCTTGTTTTTATGCTTTTTATTGTTTGATAAATTTTGTTTTCATATTTTTATAGGAGCAATAAGGGTGAATAAATGGGACAGATGGAATGGTCCAACTCCGTGAGCTTCAACGCACAATGCTTCCTCCTCGTGAATCTACTCCACTCCAAGTTACCTCTAACATTCTTTTTGTATATACCGTTTTTGTTTTTATTTTGCTTCTCGTATTTTGTTTTCTTTCTCGGTTTTACTTTTTCACCGGGACGGTGATAAGTAAGTCTGGGGGAGGAAACCGTTACTAATTGTCTTTTAGTTGTTTTATTTTGCTTTCTTTGAGTCATTGCATTGTATATTTTCAATTGCATAAAAAAAAAATTCGAAAAACAAAAAAAGAGCATGTAGTTTGCATTTGTCCATGTGCATTCTAGACTTGACTTGATCACTCATTTCTAGATCATATCGGATTGCATTGCATATGCATAGAGAACAATGATAGAAACCACTAAAAGCTTAGTTTAGAACTCGATGTGATACCCTTAGTAATATTATCATGTTGCTTGAACAACCTTTTTGGAACTTGTATACTCTTTGCTTTGATCTCTCTACTCTTAACTCTTTGTCTTGTAATTACTTGTTTAATATAAAATCAACCCCTTTGATAATAGACTTAAATGAATCTATTCTTCTCGCTTATGGGCTTGTGATACATAACCATGGTTCAAAGAAAACACTCGGGTTATCTTATCCACTTTTACCACTCTCTAATAACCCGAGTGGCCATTCTCATCTTTAGAATGGTTCCCTACCTTTCAACTTAACCATTTTCTTTCCACCCCTCGTTGTTTGATTGAGTGAGGCCTTTTTCTTGATAAAGTTATTGTCTGTAAAGTCTTGTAAGTATTGGGAACGAAAAAGGTTAGCTTTCATTTTTAGCTAGTCTAAGTTGTTCAAAGAAAAAGAGCTAGCATTAGGATGGGGATCAAAGGAATGAATGGTATTGGGTTTGGGGAACATGAGCTCACGAAAAGTGAGATGAGAAATGGTAGACAAAGAATCCTTGGTTGAAAAAGCAAACTCTAGAGAAGTACTTAAAAGAAAGACCCTAGGAAAAGAAAAGAAAAACACTCTCCATGTTTGAAAAAGAGAAAGAATCAAAAAGAAACAACTTAAGGAGAGTAAAAAGAAAAGAAAGAAGTCGATTAAAAATGTCTCTAGGAGTTTGGAGTTTGGAAAAGAAAAGGGGGTGAAAAAGAGGTTTTCGTTCTAGCCAAATGGCTTTGGGGGTTTAATGAGCTCAAGAAAGTAAGATAAGAAGAGGAAATGGAATCACCATTCGGGTAGAATGCTTTGCTAGGAGGGTAGAACAATGTGAGCTTAACTTTGTATGCATAAATTGTTTCTAGTCTTCCTTGCTTTTGCATAACGTATAGCATTCCTTTTTCTTGAGAGTAAGTCACCCAAAAAGAGAATGAACCTCCTTGCACGCAAATTAACTAGTGCCAAAAGCCTTTTTCTTCCAAACCGATTGGACTTGATCACTTGCCCATTTGCGAGACTGCACCTTAAGAAAGATCAATGAATGTGAGGGTTGGTTGCGAAGAGAACTTGTAGGCATGATACATTGTTGTTAAGAGAAAATATTAGGAGTTGCGATAAGCCTTGAATGAGTTATAGTGGATTAAGTGTTTGTTTTTGCAACATGCTAGTATTATTCAAGATGATCATATCGAATGCTTACTAAGATCTTTTGGTTTTGAGTTCCCACTTTCAAACCTCTCTTTCGGTTTGTATTCTCTTGTTTGCTTGCGAACAAGCAAAAGGCAAGTCCGGGGGAGTTGATAACACCAAATTTTACATGTGTTTAGGGCTTTATTTTCATATGTTTTGATCTCACATTGTATAGTTTTGAGATGTTTTCATGCATTTATGGTCCAATTGAGTCTCATTGCATTTTAGATGTCCTAAGTTGTCTTTACACTCTTTTTGGCTTGTTTGAGCCATTTTCAGGTGTTCTTGGAGTTAGAGAAGTTAGATGAGTGTGGGTAACCATCATTGAAGGTTAATGAGGCAAGAAAGGGAAGGAAAACATGAAGAAAAGTGCTGTCATCAGGAAGCAAGTCACATCCTGTTGGGAAGGCCATGGTAGTATGATCGCCGAGTTACTCATGATAGCTCTACCAACAAGTATTCATTCGACTTCAAAGGGAGAAAGATCACTCTTGTTCCGATGACACCACTCGAAATTTATCAAGATCAAAAGAAGAAGGGAAAGCAGGTTGAGAGCAAACCCTACAAGCAATCAAACTTCCTTGATAAGGCTGGTAATATCCAACGAACTCTACCTTCTCAATCATCTAGTCGTAAGTTTGTTTATAAGGAAACTCTTTTGAGTTTATCTAATATTGCACCGGAGCTGCCGAGTGAAAGATCTCTTGTTTTGCAGGACTACAAGGATGAACTCTCTAAAGAAAATCCAAAGAAATTGCTTCTCATCAAAGGCAAATAGCATCAGAAACTCTCGATCGATCGATCCTATGCCCAGAACGATCGATCGATCCTATGCCCAGAACGATCGATCCTTTCTTCCTAAACCAAAAACGGTGAATTACTTGCAAAGGTTAAGAGATGAGCAAAGACAATGATTTTAACTAAGTGAGATGATTTTCTTCGACCAACTGAACCTTTAGAAGAGAGTCGAAACAAAATTCAGTTTGGACAAGTACATTGCATATTCCCTTTGAAAAATCCATCCGAGGGCCTTATCTTCACTAACAAGAGTCTTGAACTAAAGAAGCTTCAAAACGATCAAACTACTGCTGGGAAAAGTAAATTCTCTCGACCAAACATGAATTTTAAGACTAATGGTCGTGGTACTTTGTTGTTTGAACATACAGATTGTGAATTGCTTCAAAAACAACAAATTGGATCCAAAGGAGATCGAATCAGACAAGGAAAAGGAATAAGGGCTAAAGGACCTTTGAAAATTGTGGAACCTGATCATTCTGACTTTACAGATGCTAGAGAGCACGAACAACTTCAAATCCCAAAACAGATCACTTCCAAAACACACAAAACAGGCTTGCAAGGTGAGTATGCGTTATCTTTAAGCATTGATACTTCTAACTTAGTTCTTGTCTTGGCAGATGGTCATGATTTGAGGACAAATCATTTTCAACTGCTTAATATGAAATTCCCAAGCACAAAGAAGCTGGTCGAGATTGGATAGTGAACAGAAGTTTGCGGAATAGACTTCTGGTTTTGAGAGTTTTAAACGAAAAAGATGTTGCATCAGCAACGATTCGTTCTGAAGAAACAAAAGAGATATATGAGATTCTTGAAACATGTTTTGATAAGAAAGAGTTTATTTGATTAAAATTTGATTGATCCAAACCATGATGAGTTTCGACAATGAACTACAAAGGGAATAAAAAGAAAGAGCAACAAGTCTGCATGAAGAGCATTAACTCTTCATCGAAAACAAGCAAAGAAAATAAAAAACAAGTTTGAATTTGAAACTAGACTCATGAGCTTCCATTGTCAAAATTGTTGATGTTGTTGGGTTTGAGGAAGATCACAAAATGGACCAGTAACATTGTGAATCATTTTGTCTCATTAAAAACTTTATTTTGGAAAATCCATTAGGACAAAACCAAAACAAGGGAAAAATAGCACAAAATGATTCACAAACCCATCTAGTGATTTTTTTGGGCCTGAATCATAACAAGTGTGGTTTGATATGTCTTCGAATGGTGCTGGTCTTGGATTTGTTTGAGTGTCACGCCAATGCATTCTTTAAGCTTAGCAGCCTTAGCTCATTTGATCGCAAACAAGTCTCCCTCGACTACAAGCTGCTCCCACTCGGCTACAAACTTATCCTTGATTCCATACTCTGGTTCAAGCTCTCCTTTCTTGATGCTGATCAGTATCATATCAATAGTATCTAGAGTCATCCACTGAAAACTAGATAGTAAGATTACGAATTTATAATTTTTGAAACTAACTAAAACGGAAAATAATGGGCTTACTAATAAATGTAAGAAAATATTGTGAATTAAAAAAATCAGAAATAAAGAAACAGCTCAAGAAAATGTCGTGGTGCCACATAAGCCTCAAATGTTCTTCTTATAATATATTAAAGATAATTCACTAGAAGCTATATAATATTTTTTTGCTACGATCTCTCTCACAAAACTTCATGTTTGTCATATTTTAACCTATAAAGATATATATATCTTCAACGAATTAATATTTATTGAATCTTTTTTATGTGGGACCTCCAATATGGGAGTCCCATTCAAATGTTTGGTCTTAGAATATGTCATTGGAGTCGTTATGATCTTCCAAACTCGGGTCTTGTTCCGGTTCGATGTCCGCATCAAAGTCCTGGTCCAATTGAATAAAGAATATGGGCCTAAAAAGAGAAGGTCGGATAAACGAGAAAGAAGAGTGAGGCAATTGCGATCGTTCGAATTTGGTCAGAACAAATTGGAAATGAAACCGCTGAATCATGATTAATTTTAATAAAAAATCATAACGATCAATAGCAAATTAAGACCAATGAGAACAAGAAACAAAAATTCGAAAGGGGAGAGAAGTACACAGGGCTGTGCCTAGATAAATAGAAGCCGGAGGCGATTAAAACAATGCTCAAAATGATATGAAACCAAAAGCGTTTATGAAATTATGATTATATATTTTTTAAAATTAGCTATTTTGTATTTTCTTCTAAAATTTACCGTAATTTTGGATAATGGATTCGAACTTTTCATATATAAAAAAAACAATAAAAGAAGAATAATATAGAAGAAGAACAAGTTTTCGATGAAAACGATTTTGTACGATTTAGAACAGAAGTTTAGCAAAATGCGGTGCTAATGTAAACAACTTGGCAATCAATTCTAAAAAGGAGCAAAACTATTAGTCTTAATTATTTAATTTTTTATATATGTATTTTTTATCTTTTTCATTTAAATCAAATTTATTGTTAAAAATGTTTTTGAAAAAGGCTACGCATGCAATAATGCAAATGAATACATAAGTGCATAACTGTGCCTAACAGAAATTATTACAAATTAAGGGTTTAAAATATCTATATATATATATAAAAAGTTAGCTTTGCTCACTTCTCTTTCCGTCACCTCAGCGTCCACTTAAGCATCCACTAATTTATAAAAAAAAAACCCCAAAAACACTTGCAAAATATCAACCTCAAAATATAGGTCAAACTACTTCAAAAAATAAGGTCGTAGTCCACTGTGACTAAATATGTGCTTCAAATATAGGGCCAACATTACGTATGAAGACTAAATCATATTGACACCTAAACGTTAATTCAGTACCAGATTTCCCTTTTTCAGAGTTGTGGGTTATTGAATTCTTAGTGTGTTTAATTTTTTATTAAAACTTTTTTTGCCCCCGTTAAATAAAAATTCTAGCTTTGCCATTGAGCGCAACCATCTATGATTACTAGCCGATCATCCCGCAATCAAATAAGCCTCGGCGAGCATCACTGCCCCAAGTCCATTGTATGGTCTAGATCGCCAAGTAATACAGATCGATCACCAAGACTTAGCCAGCATAAATAAACATTACAAGCAATCGCAATCAAACAAGCAAACATACTACAAAATCTAAGCCTGAAAACGACCCAAGACATATAGCCACAATCACGCACTCACCTTAGAATTTCTCGGATTCGGTAAGACAGTTTCTGACACCTCTTCCCGCGTACAGATCGCTCGATCAGACTTTCCCCGGATTCCGGTCGCAGATTTCTCCGTGATCTCTCGGCTAAATCTCCTTCTCCCGGATAAAAATCAGATTTCTCTGTGGGAACTAAATTTTTTCTCGGCTATATTTCTTTACCTTTCTCTCTCGATTTTTCTAAGTTCTTTGCGCGTAAAGATGTGAAAATGAGCCCGAGATCTTCTTTAAATAGACGAGTTACTTAGTTCCGCGGAGGAAACCGCCCAATAACCGCCCACGATCACATTTCCTTACTTACTCGGCTAAAACTGCTCCCGCACTTCTTGATCCCCGAGAATTAACCGTTCCCGCACATTTTCCCCGAGCATTTAAGTCAGATAACCATTCCCGTTTGATTTATTCCAGCGGAATATCAAGTTCCCCCGATAACCGCTCACCAACCTTGTCAGATCCCGACACAAGCTGTCTCGCCCCGACCAGCCTTGTCTGAATTCCGACCAATCCCCGAAAAACTCGGCGTGTCTGAAATAGCCGGCTAAACTTCCCAAAATTCTCGGACGACTGTTTTCAGCTCGGATAAAACTCATCAAGCTCGGCAAAAGTTAGCTTCAGCTCGGCAATCACCCGAACTGCCTAATTTCTACGGCTTAACTTCTTCTCCTTGATAACACTTAGTATCCTCGATCATTCCATTGAGCTGTACTAAGTTTCTCATACATCTGGATTCCCTTAGCCATTTCCATCTTTCCCTCATTTATTTCCGACTTTTCTCGGATAACCCTTTTGATTCTTCCCATTTCTGCTCGGCAAGACTCATCCCGTCCTTATCCGTTTTCTCGTCTGACATGATAGAAAAATTCAGTCACTATTCAGTCACTAATCAGTCGTAAACTTTTGCTACTGATTAGCGACTAAATAGTGACCGCCTAGTATCAGTCGTAAATCAGTAGCAATTTTGCGACTGATTTTTTTAGCGACGAGACCTTTACCTACTGCAGAAATCAGTCGGTAATCAGTCGTCAGAGGGTGTTTTGCTACTGATTTCCGACTGTTTTTGCAGTAGTAAAAAAACTGTTTTCTTGTAGTGACAGGATTTGCGAAATACATGTGTTACACACGGCCCTGGGAGTACAAGAGGGACATTCAGCATGCAAACTACACTAGCTAAACACTAATTCCAAACTCAAATTCTTGTATTATTTACTTTTATTTCTTCACTCTAAGCTAAAATCGTGTACTCATTGAATTTCATTCCGAGCGGAATAGATTTCATCCAAATTCTCTTATTTTTCAATATAAAATCTCATTCACATTTCCTAATTTTTGGTTCTTTCTCTTTAAAGATAAACTGAATCCCTCAATCTCAATCAAATCTTTTATTGCTGATCTTTTTGCATCACATCCTGCCCTTAAGGACTCCCATGCACGTTCATGTGTCAGACCGCAAGGCACTCCGCAACTATTAAACGTTGATTTCTTCTTAATATTTTTAAAAATCTTGATCTGGCCTCAATATAAATAGGAACAATTACATAGACACTCACTTTTGGAGTTTATAATTACACAATATGTCATTTGTGACTATTGGTCTACTTCTGTGTTGTGTAAAGACACTCATACCCTTCATCCATTGAACTCTATTTCTCTCAATACCTTTCATCATTTTAGTCATCTCATGAGATCTTAGCTATCCACTACAACACTTCTCTCTCTTTCAACGAGAGAAGAAAATAAAAATAAAAATAAAAAAATTAAGGGTGATTTACAAAAAATACCACTTTCTTCACTTTTCTTACAAAAAATACCACTTTCAACTATTGACATACTTTTTTCACTGTTCATTTTTTTGTAAATCCGAATATGCCCCGTGGTCATGGATGCAAGATCGTGGATGATCAAGAATCTGAGAAAAAAAATTATTACCCCACCTGATTTGTTCAATTTTTTTTTATAATTTGAAAGACATAAAACAATTTCTTTGGTAACAATTGATATATCATGGTTTTTACCCCGTTTAAGCCATGATATAAGTCCGTTTTATAGAGTCTTTCTACTATTTTGTATTGTTTTAGAGTCTTTTACAGGTTTTACCACGTTTGGAGCATAATTGGAGATATTGGAGCTTTCTGGAGCATTTTGGAACAAAGCAGAAGTTCGTGTAGCTGAGTACCCGATTTGAAGCCTCAGTATCGATCAATGCTGACTAGTATCGGTCGATACTCACTGAAGCAAGACACGAGTCGCGACTTTTATGAAGAGTTGAAGAATTGCAAAATTGCCTAGAAAACTTTATTATTTACAATTTAGCCCAAAACGTGTTTTAGGAGTTTAAGTTAGGTTTTTCAGCCACTTTTGTTGGCTACACTTTATTCTACTCTGGTTTTGGTTGAGAGAGATTTTGAGGGAGACAAGTCAGAACTCTGTTCATCGGAGAAAAGATTTTGAACCCTTGTTTTACTCTCTTCTATTTATTTGATTTGATGATCTATTCAATCATGTTGCTTGTTTCAATCTCCATGTCTGAGTAGATCCCTTGTTAGGTTCAAGGTTCTCATAAGGATTTTCTCTGAATGTTAGGTTAATTAGTTAATTAGGATTCACCATCTGAATTAGTTCTTCACCATAGGTTGTTCTCATAGCTAATTCTAGGTTGACGAATCTGGAACTTAGATCTTAGGATAATTGATTAGGCACGTGAGTGCGATTAATTACCTGATAGAACTTAGGGTGAGCAAAATAACTATTCGCAAAGAGATTTGGTTAAGTTGTTTTGTGAACAAATCAAACTTGAACTAAAAGCTGGTTTAGACTTTAGGATTCGCAAAGAGATTTGGAATTCTAGGATTTAGACTTAGATAGTTTTCGCAACGAGAGTTGGTTAGCTATACTTTAGTGATTTGAGTTCAAGAACCGCGCTAAATCTGAATCATGTTAGTTAGTTTATCTACATTCATTGAATTCCTGAGAAATACCCTGAGCATATCTTCTTTCCAATTGACTTACAACTTGTTTAATTTACGCACTCGCATTTAATTACATTGTTTGGTTTAGCTTAATTCGAGTCTATATAATCTATTGTGTGACTTTCTTGAGTTCTTTTGTTCGACCCCTACATATACTACAACAACTGTTTTAGTACTTATAGTGTATTAATTTGAGCATATCAACAATGAATGATAATTTTATTTTTCCTACATTTTAAGATCCATTTTACTATAGTTTTGATGTGAAACAAGAAATCTAAAAAAAAAAAAACAAAATCTAAACATATGAAATCCAGATCGACGTGGACAATTGTGTGTGGATATAGTTATTGAGAATCTCGTATTATTAGTGTGGATGGTCATGTATGGATATAATTCTTGAGAATCTCGTATTATTAGTGTGGATGAATATGTGTGGATGGTCATTTGTGGATGGTCATGTGTGGATGGTCATGTGTGGATGTAGTTCTTGATATTTGCAAGTAAATTACTTATGAGTGGTATATGACTTTAGAAATTTTTTATGGTATTTGTAAACTCTTCACAATGTTAAGTTGTAGTACAATCAATGAGAAGAAACAAACAAAATGATGAGAGAAACTCTGACATATGAATTTAGCTAAGCAAAGCAATGTAAAAAGTGAAACTGTTTTCGGTGCATGGACAAAGATATTGTGGATGCGTTTGATGGATACGATATCATGAAGGTAGAGAATTAGACGAGCTCTTGAATAAGTCGTTGCTTGGACATGATAGCGTGCACTCGTCTGCTATGAATTTAGTTAGTTAATCTAGAGGTAGAGATTTAGACGAGCTCTTGAGTAAGTCGTTGCTTATGTGAACCTTTAAAGCAAAACATGACAAAAGGTGAACACTATGAATTTGTTGAATTCCAAAATAGTCATCCACACATGTTCATCCACGCATTTTTATTCACCGGAAATGCCGATGGTTCTTTTTCTGTTTCTTTCTTAAAATTTCTTTCGTATACAGAAAATTCACTTTTTTAAAGATATGAATTTTGTTTGGAGTAGTTTCGTGCATCTGTTCTTATTCTTTGAACCAAAAAATTTCCATAGACATATTGGCATGAACAACATTTTACACAATGTCCATCCAATTTATCCATAAAAAACATGTCCATAACACAATGTCTACAAGAACAAATTATTATATACAATATAGTATGAACAAAATTGCTTGGACAATTTAAAGTGGATATGATCAGCTAAAATTTGAGTACAAAGTTTGAACAAATCAATTAAAAAAAAAAGTATAATCGTTTTTCATTAGCGGTATAGATCTTGTACGAGCTACCGTGGACGAGCTACCGTGGACGAGCTACCGTGGATGAGCTTTCGTGTGATGAAACAGAACAGATTTGTCGCCGGTTTATTATCTCGCGGAGCCTTGCCCGTCTTTAGGTATCAAATCGCAAAGAAATTGTGAAGAGGAGTAAAACTCGGTGGAGAGAGAGAGAGGTCAAGAGAAAAAAAAAATGTCTTGCAAAGAAAGAAGAAGACGAGGAAGAAAGGAAGAAGAAAAGTTGGATAAGGGCAAAAGAGTCTTTTAGATCACACAAAGTACACCAAGAGTAAGAAGTGGCTTTTGGTGTAATTAGAAAGTGCATAAGTGGGTTTCTACGTAATTGTTCCTTGTCCATTTAAGCATGTCCATGGACCATGTGTACAACTAATTTTGTTGGTTTCTCCAAATTTGTCCATCTTACCAAAACCAAGAACACATAAGAGTACTAAAAGACCGTTAAGAAAATTGTAATGGAGTTTTCATTGCCAAGAAAACACGTAAGCTATTCGTCCACCATACCCATCCACAAATACATATTCAAGCTTTGCAAAAAAAAAGCTAAAAAGAAAAAAATTAAGATGTACTGGCTTTTATACCGATTGTCCAACCACATTGACATCGCATCACAAACCTTGAGTCCACAAGAAGAAGCGTTCTCGTTCTCACTGCCACTTATCTTCATTTTTTTACCAAGTTTTACTTTGTTTGAGGTAATTTCTCTGTGTGATTCTCCACACAGCAAGAGAAGTTCAAAATTTCTTGGAAAACAGAGTTAAGACATTAAAAAAACCAAAAGTCCAGACCAAATCTCTCCATCCACTGATATGACCACAGCCTCAGTTCTCCTATTATCATCACGAAACTATCATTTAGTTGCAACACGACGAACAACATCAGCTGCTCCCATAAGGGCATTACGAAACCGCTGAAAGAAACCAAGATAGTATAACTCTCAATCCCAAATAAATATATACGAATTAACTATAAAAACGTGGATATGAGCTAATCATGTTTGATTAATAAACATATGAAAAACCTTTTAATACAACCATTGTTCACACTCTCATATCCACGCTCTCGTATTCATGATCTCTTATCCACGCTATCATATCCACGATCTCTTATCCACGCTCTCATATCTCCTTCCCTTCGATAAATTGTTCACCACACTACCATCCATTTGATCACTTTCACACTCTCATGTCGACCCACAAACAAAATTTAATGGTTTGTATGATTGAAGCTTTTTCAACAAATCGCAAACCATGACATCGAATCGATTACAACCACAATGACCTTTTAACAGCGAGAAGTCGGAGAAGCGAGAGAAGCAACGGCGAGCCATGATACATAGATCCTACCCAAAACACAATTCAGCTTCCAACAACCTAAAATCCAAAAATTTAGAGGATCAAATCTGAAAGGAGTAATAAGACAAACCTGCATATGATGACATTGATGCATGCTTCAACTAGTAACCTTCAACAACTGAAATGTATCTCCTCTTCTCTTGCTCAGCCTCACACTCTTTGACGGATACAAATTGAATTTCCGAAGATCCATAAAGGGTTCGTAGTTAATCATGTTCACACAGAACGATGCCACAATCGAGAATAAAACTTGAGGCTCCGAGTCGGATTTTCTCCGTCGCTCTAGAAAACTAGATGAAAAAGTTTCTAACCAATCAAAATCCCCTAAAAACCCAAAAAATCAAATCCGTAGAAGAACAAATCAAATCAGAATGTGACCTGGCCAGAAGCCAAAACGATGGAATCCCGCATGAGCTCGTTGGAGAGAGGACAGCAAAACTCCCCAAGACAAGAAACCGTCTCGAGCATCTCCAGAGAAGTTCGCCATCTTCCTCATCATCGCCTATTTAAACGCAGACAGAGCCTCATGCAACTGGTTGATTGTCTGAACGCCCAAAACATCTTCTTTCTTGATGTTCCTCAACAGTTTCTTCATCTCACGCTTCAGTTCCTTCACCTTCGCAATCGATGTCGGATCCGAATCAAAAACACTAGTTTTCGCCATCTCCGTCGGATCCACCGCATATACTCACCAAACCCTTCTCATATTATGTTGCCGAATTTTTTGAATCAATTTTCTCTATCATAATCAATTTCTCTATCATAATCAATTTAATGAGAGAAAATTGATTCATAAAATTCGGCAACATAATATGAGAAGGGTTTGGTGAGTATCGGCGGTGGATCCGACGGAGATGGCGAAGACTAGTGTTTTCGATTCGGATCCGACAGTGATTGCGAAGGTGAAGCAACTGAAGCGTGAGATGAAGAAACTGTTGAGGAACATCAAGGAAGAAGATGATTTGGGCGTTCAGACAATCAACCAGTTGCATGAGGCTCTGTCTACGTTTAAACAAGCGACGATGAGGAAGATGGCAAACTTCTCTGGAGATGCTTGAGAAGGTTTCTTGTCATGAGGAGTTTTGTTGTCCTCTCTCTAACGAGCTCATGCGGGATTCCATCGTTTTGGCTTCTGGCCAGGTCACATTCTGATTTGATTTTTTCTTCTACGGATTTGATTTTTTTGGGTTTTTAGGGGATTTTGATTGTTTTTAAACTTTTTTCATCTAATTTTCTAGAGCGACGGAGAAAATCCGACTCGGAGCCTCAAGTTTTATTCTTGATTGTGGCATAGTTCTGTGTGAACATGATTAACTACGAACTCTTTATGGATCTTCGGAAATTCAATTCGTATTTGTCAAAGAGCGTGAGGCTAAACAAGAGAAGAGGAGATGCATTTCAGTTGCGGAAGGTTACTGGTTGAAGCAGGCATCAATGTCAACATATGCAGGTTTGTCTTATTACTCCTTTCAGATTTGATCCTCTAAATTTTTGGATTTTAGGTAGTTGGAAGCTGAATTGTGTTTAGGGTAGGATCTATGTATCATGGCTCGCCGTTGCTGCTCTCGCTTCTTGATAAGCTCAAATTAATACCTTAAAGTACTAAAG
The DNA here is from genome assembly GCA_002933915.1 of Eutrema heterophyllum. Lineage (NCBI taxonomy): Eukaryota > Viridiplantae > Streptophyta > Magnoliopsida > Brassicales > Brassicaceae > Eutrema > Eutrema heterophyllum. The sequence continues at coordinate 53,109 of PKMM01050415.1, read as the reverse complement.
CTTTGTCGATTGTAATACTTAGGGATCGAATCCACATAGACTCAGGGAAACACACAATAGATTATTTAGATCATAATTAAGCTAAACCAAGTAGATGTAATTAAAAACAGATGCGTAAATCAAACAAGTTGTAATCGATGGGAAGGAGATTAGGCTCAGGGTATTTCTCAGGGAATTCAATGAATGTAAGTAAACTAACTAACATGATTCAGATTTAGCGCGGTTCTTGAACTCAAATCACTAAAGTATAGTTAACCAACTCTCGCTGCGAAAACTATCTAAGTCTAAATCCTAGAATTACAAATCTCTTTGCAAATCCTAAAGTCTAAACCAGCTTTTAGTTCGGGTTTGATCTGTTCACAAAACAACTAAACCAAATCTCTTTGCGAATAGCTATTTTGCTCGCTCTAAGTTCCGTCAGGTAATTAATCGCACTCTCGTGCCTAACCAATTATCCTAAGATCTAAATTCCAGGTGATCAGTCTAGAATTAGCTTTGAGAGCAACCTAAGGCGAAGAACTAATTCAGATGGTAAATCCTAATCATTCAATTAACCTAACATTCAGAGAAAACCCTTATGAGAACCCTGAACCTAACAAGAGAACTACTCAGACATGATAATTGAAACAATAAACATGACTGAAATAATACTCAGATAAATAATAAAAAGGAGAGTAACAAAAGGGTTCGAAATCTTCTCTCGGACGAACAGAGTCTCAGACTTGTCTCCCTCCGAAAGATCTCTCACAAAAATTCAGACTCCAAAATCAGTGTAAAACTCTCTGTCTTTGCCAAAGTGGCTAAAAACCTAATTAAAACTCCTAAAACACGTTTTGGGCTAAATTGTAAATACTAAAGACTTCTGGGCAATTTTGAAATTCTTTAACTCTTCATTAAAGTCGCGCTTTGTGCCTTGCTGCAGTGAGTATCGACCGATACCAGGTGGTATCGATCAATACTGAGACTCTAAATCGGGTACTCAGCTACACAAGCTTCTGTTTTGCTCCAAAATGCTCCAATATCTCAAATTATGCTCCAAACGTGCTAAAACCTGTAAAAGACTCTAAAACACTACAAAATAGTAGAAAGACTCTATAAAACGAACATATATCATGGCTTAAAAGGGGTAAAAACCATGATATATCACTTCTCCGACCTCTCGCTGTTAAAAGGTCATTGTGGTTGTAATCGATTTGATGTTATGGTTTGCGATATGTTGAAGAAGCTTCAATCATAAGAAACATTAAATTTTGTTTGTGGACACGATAGCGTGGATACGAGAGCGTGGATCAAAGATCGTGGATACGTGAGCGTCGACATGAGAGCGTGAAAGTGATCAAATGGATGGTAGTGTGGTGAACAATTTATCGAAGGGAATGAGATATGAGAGCGTGGATAAGAGATCGTGGATATGATAGCGTGGATAAGAGATCATGGATACGAGAGCGTGGATAAGATATTGTGGATATGAGAGTGTGAACAATGGTTGTATTAAAAGGCTTTTCATATGTTTATTAATCAAACATGATTAGCTCATATCCACGTTTTTATAGTTAATTTGTATATATTTATTTGGGATTGAGAGTTATACTATCTTGGTTTCTTTCAGCGGTCTCGTAATGCCCTTATGGGAGCAGCTGATGTTGTTCGTCTTGTTGCAACTAAATGGTAGTTTTGTGATGATAGTAGGAGAACTGAGGCTGTGGTCATATCAGTGGATGGAAAGATTTGGTCTGGACTTTTGGTTTTTGAATGTCTTAACTCTGTTTTCCAAGAAATTTTGAACTTCTCTTACTGTGTGGAGAATCACACAGAGAAAATTACCTCAAACAAGGTAAACCTTGGTAAAAAAAATGAAGATAAGTGGCAGCGAGAACGAGAACGCTTCTTCTTGTGGACTCAAGGTTTGTGATGCGATGTCAATGTGGTTGGACAATCGGTATAAAAGCCAGTACATCTTAATTTTTTTCTTTTTAGCTTTTTTTTTGCAAAGCTTGGATATGTATTTGTGGATGGATATGGTGGACGAATAGCTTACGTGTTTTCTTGGCAAAGAAAACTCTAGTACAATTTGCTTAACGGTCTTTTAGTACTCTTATGTGTTCTTGGTTTTGGTAAGATGGACAAATTTGGAGAAACCAACAAAATTAGTTGTACACAAGTCCATGGACATGCTTAAATGGACAAGGAACAATTATATAGAAACCCACTTATGCACTTTCTAATTACACCAAAAGCCACTTCTTACTCTTGGTGTACTTTGTGTGATCTAAAAGGCTCTTTTTCCCTTATCCAACTTTTCTTCTTCCTTTTTTCCTCGTCTTCTTCTTTCTTTGCGAGACATTTTTTTTTTCCTCTTGACCTCTCTCTCTCCACCGAGTTTTACTCCTCTTCACAATTTCTTTGCGATTTGATGCCTAAAGACGGGCAAGGCTCCGCGAGATAATAAACCGGCGACAAATATGTTCTGTTTCATCACATGAAAGCTCGTCCACGGTAGCTCGTACAAGATCTATACCGCTAATGAAAAACAATTATACTTTTTTTTTTTAATTGATTTGTTCAAACTTTGTACTCAAATTTTAACTAATCATATCCACTTTAAATTGTCCAAGCAATTTTGTCCATACTATATTGTATATAATAATTTGTTCTTGTAGACATTGTGTTATGGACATATTTTTTATGGATAAATTGGATGGACATTGTGTAAAATGTTGTTCATGCCAATATGTCTATGGAAACTTTTTGGTTCAAATAATAAGAACAGATGCACGAAACTACCAAAAAAAATTCATATCTTTAAAAAAGTGAATTTTCTTTATATGAAAGAAATTTTAAGAAAGAAACAGAAGAAGAACCATCGGCATTTCCGGTGAATGAAAATTCGTGGATGGACATGTGTGGATGACTATATTGGAATTCTACAAATTCATAGTGTTCAGTTTTTGTCATGTTTTGCTTTAAAGGTTCACATAAGCAACGACTTACTCAAGAGCTCGTATAAATATTTACCTCTAGATTAACTAACTAAATTCATAGCAGACGAGTGCACGCTATCATGCCCAAGCAACGACTTCCTCAAGAGCTCGTCTAAATCTCCACCTTCATGATATCGTATCCATCAAACGCATCCACAATATCTTTGTCCACCGAAAACAGTTTCACTTTTTACATTGTTTTGCTTAGCTAAATTCATATGTCAGAGTTTCTCTCATCATTTTGTTTGTTTATTCTCATTGATTACACTACAATTTAACATTGTGAAGAGTTTACAAATACCATAAAAAGTTTCCAAAGTCATATACCACTCATAAGTAATTTACTTGCAAATATCAAAAACTACATTCACACATGACTATCCACACATGACCATCCACACATGATCATCCACACTAATAATACGAGATTCTCAAGAATTATTTCCACACATGACCATCCATACTAATAATACGAGATTCTCAAGAACTATATCTACACACAATTGTCCACGTTTTCATGTCCACGTCNTCTGGATTTCAAATGTTTTGATTTTTTTTTTTTTTTTTTACATTTCTTGTTTCACATCAAAACTATAGTAAAATGGATCTTAAAATGTAGGAAAAATAAAATTATCATTCATTGTTACCAAATAAATTGTTTTATGTCTTTCAAATTATAAAAAAATAGAAAACAAATCAGGTGGAGTAATAATTTTTTTTCTCAGATTCTTGACCATCCACGATCTTGCATCCATGACCACGGGGGCATATTCGGATTTACAAAAAATGAACAGTGAAAAAAGTATGTCAATAGTTGAAAATGGTATTTTTTGTAAGAAAAGTGAAGAAAGTGGTATTTTTTGTAAATCACAAATAATATGATTGGTCAAAAAAAAAATATAAATAATATGATCTGTTAGAGATGTAGATTTAGAGGACCATATCAGATTTAGAAACTGTTTAACATTTATATGATTGCTCAAAGTTTGACCAGTTGGCTATTTTCTCTATACGACAAACTATTTAACATTAATGCTGATTGCTCAAATATTTGTTTTTGTTAAAAATGATTGCTCAAATATTTAATATTTGATTTTAAAACTATTTAGCATTTCTTCTATTATTAGATTTAGTTACAACGAGTCAAAGATAATGCTAACGAGGTCCCTAGTTAGTAACCAAATTGGCTGGGATGGGTATGTGCCCTCCCCCGGTTCGAGTGCGCTTGGCCACCAATGCTCTTCTTTACAAATTGTAGGCGTGCACCGGTTTGTTGAACTTCTGAAAGATTAGTCTGGGCCTAAAAAGCTTGGGATTACTTCTAGATTAAAAAAAAAAAAAAGGTCCCTAGCTAGTCATTGTTACATTGATGATTTTACAACGGATAATTCTATCGTCTTATGAGCATCTACGCCAAACGGTTCTACATGCATCATGTTGAATATCTCATGTAAATTGTAACCATTAATCTGCATACATGATGATAAATCGCACTATCTGGAATTCGAACCACTAACTTTTTTATCACCGCCAAAATAATCATTTGTTGTATCGTCATATGTATATATTACTACTGTTTTTTAACGGCCTTAAATATATTTTACCACACCAATACCTTTTAAAATTTAAAGGACAGTTGTATAAAAAGAATACTCTACGTCCAAATAAAAGACAGAACCAAAAGAAACAAAAAACGAAAAAGAAAAAAGAAAGAAGAATCGTTGGAGACGATTAAGGTTGAAACGATCGCTAAAGAAATCATAAAACCATCTTCCACAACTCCTCTTGATCTCCGAACTCTCCAACTATCTATTTATGATCACATCCTCCCTCCCATTTACACAGTCGCCTTTCTCTTTTACACCAAAGATGATTTGATCACACGAGAACACACTTCCCAAAAACTCAAGACTTCTCTGTCCCAAACCTTGACCAAATTCTACCCTCTTGCCGGAAGAATCAACGGAGTCACCGTCGACTGTAACGACGAAGGAGCTATCTTTGTCGACGCTCGTGTCAATAACTGCACCCTCTCTAGTTTTCTCACATCTCCAGATTTCAAAGCCCTCCAACAGTTGCTTCCTCTAGACTCTGTTAACAAACCTTACGAGGCTGCTGCTACATGGCCTCTGCTGCTCGTAAAGGCGACTAACTTTCAATGCGGCATGGCCATCGGAGTGTGCATCACTCACAAAATCGCCGACGCAGCCTCCATCTCCACTTTCATAAGGACTTGGTCTGCTATGGCTCGAGGAGAGGCCCGGGACGCGGTGGTCGGTCCCGAGTTTGCTGCAGCAAATTTCTACCCACCAGCAAATGAGGCCTTTAATTTTCCGGTTGACGAAAAAGCAAACAAGAGAAGCAGCATCACGAAGAGATTCGTGTTCGGTGCGTCTAAGTTGGAAGAGCTCAGGACCAAAGCCGCTAGTGTAGACGCCGTAGCCCGACCTACGCGGGTGGAGAGTGTCAGTGCCCTTCTTTGGAAAGGCTTCATCGCAGCTGCATCCTCAAAGCCGGAAATGACTTGTGATCTGAAAGTGTTAATCCAACCCGCTAACTTGCGCACCAAGATACCTTCCCTTCTGCCAGAAAGTCTGATCGGAAATGTCATGTTTTCTTCTGTGGTCTTAAGTACTGATGGAGAAGGGGAAGTTAAAATTGAAGAGGCCGTTATAGACTTACAAAAAAAGCGGGAGGACTTACGAATTCTGATCCAAAACGAGGATGGGTCATCTTCGATGATCGGTTCTAAACTAGCAAATCTGATGCTCACTAATTATTCGAGGAGGAGCTATGAGACTCATGAGCCCTACACCGTGAGTAGCTGGTGCAAGTTACCACTTTACGAGGCCGATTTTGGATGGGGATCTCCGGTTTGGGTTGCCGGAAATGTTGCTCCCACGTTAGAAAACATAGCTATGTTGATCGATTCCAAGGACGGACAAGGAATTGAAGCGTTTGTCACACTGCCTGAAGAGAACATGTCGTCATTCGAGCAGAACCCAGAGCTGCTCGCCTTTGCTTCCCTGAATCCTAGTGTCTTGGTTTAAATCTTGCACTCAAACCTGTTGTTTCTTTAATAAAGATTTGGATACATTGAATCATTGTCTTCAAGATGTGATACAAGAAATGTAACCTGTTGGAAAATTATGTAAGCTTTCATTTTATGTACAAATAATTCATCTTGTGTTAAAACGTATTTACCAAAAGTGTAATGGAGAAGAGATTTTATCATGAAAAGAGCTGTGTGTTAAAATTAATAAAGATTTTGATACATTCAATCATCTTCTTAGTCATCTTCCCTCCATCATCATCATACCATCTTTATTTCATCCTCAAACCATCTTCATACCATCATCATCGCTAATTCATTAATCAACCTAGCATCAGAAACTAGATTCTCACCCGCGCGTCCGCACGAGATAATTTTTTGTTAGATTTAATGTAATGTTTTCAGATCCTGGAAAACTCGAGATCCAGACAACAATCCGGTTAGAATATAGCTCTAAAACCCGAGACTATAAAATTCGGTAAAACCCATAAAAACTCAGCAAGTAACTGTGAACCGGAGATAATCGTTGACCTGGACGGATCATAGTTCAGTAAAAAATTATAGTGCAATCAAAGGGTTTTCTTTATTGTTCTTATTGAGTCATTCTGATTTTACAATCTGGTACTTTATGATATTATTCGTTTGTGAATAATTTTTTATCAACTAAACTAATAGTTACTTTGTCAGTTAGACATATTTTTTTTCAAAAATATCTTAGGGATTTATTAGTTTTCATACATATATATATATATATATAATTTCACTAATTGTTGATTGCGGTCGGACTGCATCGAACCGAGTCAATCCACGGACCTATTGACCTGAAGGACTCTCTGGTTTGCTTCTCGGGTCGGATTTCAAAACATTAATTTAATGTATTAAAATAAATTTTATAACATAATTTTTTTATGATTGAAGTTAAAATCAGAAAATCTAGCGGAATTTAAAAAATCTCGTTTGATATTTCCAACTTAAAATCTTTAAAATCGTATTTAACTTTATATATTATCCTAAATTCAGAACGATATTTATTTTTATATATTTATATTTGTAAAAACAAATGGGAAAACTGCCTAAAAAAGCATCAACTTACAAATTATGACTATTAAAAGCATAAACTATCGAGTCGGCCATTTAAATTATCATATTTTGTTGACTTCAAATTTAAACCCTCAACTTTTGTTGACTCGGCCAAAATGAGCATGACGTTAAATCCGTAAACGGAACAAGGTTACGGGGTTCAAAAACCGTTAAAACTCGGGGTTAAGTAAAACGTCGTTGTTTTGCTCTTACATAAGAAAATCTTTAAATTTTGGCCATTCAAAACATAAAGTTATGTTGACTTTTTATTTAAATCACATACTTTTGTTGACTAAACCAAATTAGTCACGAAAAAACTGTATTAAAAAGACTTCGTTCTAGTTTAAATCTAAAATTCCCAAATTAATTTTCATTTTCTCTAAACCCTAATTTTCAAAAAATGCCAATTTAATTTCTTTCATCCCCGAATTGATTCTCTCTCAGTTTCTCTCTTCCTCTTCTAAATCGAGTTTTAAATTTTACTCTTTCTTCCTCATAAGCTATTTGCTCAGAGTCTTTAGATTTGTTTATATGTCTGGGTTTTTAATTATTTGTGCTGATTTTCTATGCTTCTGTTTGGTTTGTTTAACAGATTTAATAGAAATAAGTCGCTAAATTGAAATTGTTAATTGTTAATGTTTTTAAGAGGTTTTACTTAACCCCGAGTTTACATCCAGATACTGAGTTATGTGTGAATTTTGAGGAGGCAAAATTTTTTGTTATAGCCAAATGCAACAAAACAACAATGTAAAAATTGTTAATGTTTTTCTTTTTAGAAATACAAGAAACGGAGACAAATATAAGATACAAATCTGTTCATTAAAAAAATTACAGATTCTTGTCGAACTTTCTTGGAGAGACTGGGTGAATGTTAGTAACGAGGAAAATTTAAAACTCGATTTAGAAGAAGAAGAGAGAAACCGAGAGAGAATCAATTTGGGGATGAGATAAATTAGATTGGAATTTTTTGATTTAAACTAGAACGAAGTCTTTTTAATACAGTTTTTTCGTTTTGTTAAGAAATTTAACGACGTGACTAATTTGGCTTAGTCAACAAAAGTATATGATTTAAATAAAAAGTCAACATAACTTTATGCTTTGAATGGCCAAAATTTAAAGATTTTCTTATGTAAGAGCAAAACGACGACGTTTTACTTAACCCCGAGTTTTAACGGTTTTTGAACGGCGTAACCTTGTTCCGTTTACGGATTTAACGTCATGCTCTTTTTGGCCGAGTCAACAAAAATTGAGGGTTTAAATTTGAAATCAACAAAATATGATGATTTAAATAGCCGACTCGATAGTTGATGCTTTTAATTGCCATAATTTGTAAGTTGATGCTTTTTTAGGCAGTTTTCCCAAAAACAAATTGGGATAATGTTAAAATAGTTTCCAAACATATATTTTTAAAAAAAATATAAAGTGTTTGGATGTATATACTAAAAGTGTATATGTTTTAATAGAATAGAAGTCCGCCGGTTAGAGAAAAGGAGAGAAGAAAAAAGTTATTGAAAAAAAAAATATATATATATATATTGTATGTAGAGACATTTGTAATTTTTTTTATTTTATGGTTACTATTAAATCAAATTTTCTACATGTCTTGCTTCCGAATATATTTGATTTACTATAATTTGAGAGTTCCGAATCAAATAACGATCACAAGACTTGGATAGAACGCAACATGCTGGATCACGATATGAATATAAAGTTTTTTAATTGACTTTTTAAAAAAAAATATGAAGAAGTTTCATATGGTCAGAATGTCTAGCTGTGAAATCAAGTTTAAAAAATGAAAGATTTACCCACAATAACCCAGTTTTTGGAATAACTAGAATAACTCACTATATTTGTTATTACTCACATAACCTACTAATCACTTAACTAATTATATAATTCATAAATTACCCTTTTATAATTATGTTAAATTCGTTTTTACAAAATATAATAATTAATTATTTAATTAATGCAGATTAAAAAAATAAAAAGATATATTTTAATTAACAGTAATCAAAAAAATGAAATTTAGATTTCATTATTCTTTTACCCTAAGTCAACTCTTTTGCTATTTTTATTGACCCAAACGTTGTCGCCGTCGAAGAGTTTGGGTCAACGTCGGAGCCGTGTTTTCGTCGGACCGTAATCTTGAAAGTTTTCGTCGGAATTGCCGATCTCGTCTATGAATTCGTCCGTTATTAGCCGTCAGCTTTACTGCCCGTGTTCTTATCATCGCCGGAATCGTCCCATCCCTAAGGTAAAATTTTGTCTCATGTTGATGCTAATCGGAAAGCTAGTTAGATTACTGAGCTGCGTGGTAACTTCTCTTGAAAGATGACTAGAGCATCGTGATGTTTGTTGTTTCTCGTGCTTATGTTGCCTGAGAATTTGAAATACTTTCTTTCTTGGTACTTTGCAAAGCCCCCCATGGCATTGTGTCCTTCTTTAGTTGTTTAGGCCTAAATTTGTTGGCGGAGGGTTGTAGAGTTCGGCATCTGTAGGTTTTGTTGCTAGTAACATCACCCCATTGTTCTTTGTTAACTTGGAACTTTATGTATCTGAGCTCTTCCTCTGCTTAACAATGTCGACTCAATTGAAGTTTCTTGATCCTAGCCGTATGTTAATAATGTAAGTTCCAGTTCAAGTTCAAGTTCCATTTTGTTAGCCAATCTCGTGATTAGTATAAATACACAAGCTGATTTTGGAGACTAATGACTCTGTTTTAACTTCATTTGGTGACTTAGATTCGATGAGTGAGCAAACATAGAGTTTCTCTAAAGTTTAAGCTTGACCTGTTGACTTTGAAGTGGAATTTAAAGTAGTTAGTATATGATGGTTTTAAACGAATTCTTTGCTATATGATTTATGATTTTATATTGTTTTAGTTTGTCATTTAGTGTTTTAGTTTTTTATTGGAAATTTATTGGTAGCCAATCTCGTGATTAGTATAAATACACAAGCCGATTTTGGAGACTAGTGACTCTTGAGTACAGATTTTGGAATCATGATATAATGTTAATTGGGATTTAGGGGTTTTCATCGTCCATTTTCAACTATCAAAAGCTTACGAAAGAGTCAAAAACTTATAGGAACTCTGACACATAATTAAGTAAATTGGTTCCTACAAAATAGTGTTCTCTTGAGTACAGATTTTCTTGCTTCAAGAATCTTAAATGATGGTGATTAGTGCTACAGGATTCAAGAAACTTACTGAAGATATGTGCTTGGGCTTACTATCCAGATTTGAATAGATTAGAACGTTATATACTACCACACACAGATCATTATTGTGTAGCAGTAGGAAGTTTCCTAGCAGAGGTTCGGGAACAATGTCTCAGTAAGAGTTTTTGGGATTTTGAGAGAATTCTCCAAGGAATTGGTTTTCTCATGACTGGTAGTAGGATTCAATGATGATTTGAAGTAGTTAATATATGATGGCTTTAAGCGAATTATTTGCTATATGGTTTATGACTTTATATTGTTTTATTGTTTTAGTTTGTCATTTAGTGTTTTTTGATGCCTGTAAACGAATCCATAGATTTTGTGGAACTTCAAACTCGATTGTATCTTCTGCAACTTCTTCAAGATTTGGTGAATTAAGTGTGTATTATATTTTCTCTGTATGGATTCAAGCATTTTTTTCAGGATGTCGACTCAAACAAATGTGGATTTGGGATTCCCCTTGCGATTATATTCACTTTGGTTGTGAACCGGAACCTGCCAAAAGCATCAATTACCATAGCAAGAGTAATTTTTTAGAAGAGGTTGCAGTAGCTGTTGGTAAAGAGGTGTGGGACTACATCCGTGCTTCACCTTTGGGGGTTATTGTACGGTTTGTTGAAAAACCGTTTGCTTGGTCATCTAAGCTTGTTGAATACCTTCTTGTTAAACAACTTGTTTGCAAGAAGAAGTATGAGATATGGTGTTTGTTTGGTAGTTCACCTGCTCGATTCTCTCTGTCAGAGTTTCAAAACATAACTACTTTGAACTGTGAACCTTTCCCTAAGACTGAGGATCATGTGGAAAACAATGCGCATAAAAACTTATGGGAAAAGATGAAAGTCAATGCAAATAAGAACCCAAGCAAGATTCATTTGAAGCAGGTGTGTAAAGATGTTGTAAACTGGTCAAAGGAAGACAAAATCCGTTTTGCATATTTGTCAATTTTAGCAACTTTCATAGTAGGCAACGATGGGAAGACGAAGCTTCCATCTTCACTAGCTCGTATGGTGTTCGATTTGCCAAAGTTTGAGAAATATCCTTGGGGCAGAGTGACTTTCAAGAATCTGATTGATTATGTGAAGAGTGTAGACTTGGAGGCAGATTCTTACACAATACACGGGTTTATACAAGTGCTTCAAATATGGTCTTACAATGCTGTTTCAAGTCTCGGATCACAGATTGGGCGTCCATCTAATGCTGAGAGCTTTCCTCTTCTGAAGTTCAATGGTGTAAAAGGAAAAAGTAACATTGATTTCAACGCTATCTTAGTTGATGATGAGGTATGTGATATGTTTGTGTTTTGTGTTCGTTCTGTTTAGTTTATCTTACACTGATTTTTTTTAATATAATTTTTTCTATTATAGGATGAAATAGAGTGTTATCACCAACGAGTCAGCCGCAGTTTGGGATGATGAAGGGAATAATGAGACGATTAACACTCTTACGCAAGCCATATGCAAAGAAGGTGGTTTGGGAATTGTTACTTGGATAGAACAAGGTTCAAAAAGGATGCAAAAGGAAAATAGTGGAGAAGTTGGAGTTGGAAAGGCTGAAAGGACGGAGGAGATGGTGATATCCAAATTGCATCACTAAAACGTCAAAAGGAAATGAAAATAACTGGGAGGAAAAGAAGGAAATCTGTAGAGTCAAAAGCTCAAATTTCTTCCATGGAGGCATATACTTTTGAAACGCTTCGTTTAAGGATTGAACAATTAGAGAAACAAGTGACAAGTACCGAGGCAGTTCAAGCTCAAATGAAAGATATGAGCGACCAGTTAAAGAGCTTTGAAACGATGCAGTTAAAGAGCTTTGAAACGATGCGTTCAAAGTTAGAACTTTTGGAAAACGAAGTGAAGATATTGAAAGATAAGTCTACCATGGGAGAAAACCATCGCACAAAAATACGAAAGGTTTGTTGACGATGCCTGTTGGTGGTGAGTTTAGCACTCCCCGGTTTAGCCCGGTTTGACGGCCCAATTGATCCCGGTCGACGACGGTTCGAACCCAGTAGGAGAGACCACAAAACGGTCGCCGACCTTCGAACTCGAAAGAAAGGTCCACGAGAGACTATTAATCGATGAGTTCGGTAAGAATCTGAATGCATGCCGAACTTGAACCTAGATCGGTGAATCACGTCCCGGTCGACGACGATTCAAGATCGGTAAAAAGCGTCCAAAGCGACTAACCATCGAGCTCGGTGAAGGCCGAACTCAAATCCTCATCTCGAACCGAGATCGGCCTGGCTGATCCCGATCAACGACAGTTCGAGATCGGTAAAGAAAAAGACATCATGCGATTAACGATCTACGACATGCCGAGCTCGTAGGCATCGACCCGTCGTAATCAGAACCCACTTCCGGGATTCGCGGAACTTTACGGAAAATACGGAAATAGAAGATTAATTAGTTTTCTAATCCAGGATTCACGGAACTTTTCCCGGATTCGGGGAATATGTCGAAGCCGCCGAGGAGGCTTATAAATAAGGAGGTCCCGACTACATTTAAAAGGGAGAAATTCGCAATACATTTCTAGAGAGAGAAAGTGAGAGCTCGAAATCCGATCTCGGCCTCATTACCGATTTCAGAATATTTTTGTAAACTCCGACGAGTTCGATTTAATAAAAAACAAGATCCCGATCGATCTTTCAACACTTTTTATCCTTGTGTGATTTCTACAATCAACAACTGGCGCTAGAAGGAGGGGGCTCTCCGACCTTGAGGTTAACAATCGACCTCCGAGTCTCTTTCGATAAAGCCCGACGATGACAGAAGCTACGACAACCCCATACTCGATGGCAGCGGTTCCACGCTCGGCGATAACGGTACCCAAAACAACGGACTCGACAATCTCAATCCAGGAAACCCCACTCAGACAGACAACAACGATGATGCATCACTTATTCCGCCAGGCACCGCTACTGCGACCCAGGCTCCAGTCGACCAAACCACTCTCTTGATGGCCTTAACAACACAACTCGCCGAACTCGCCAAAAAGAACGATGAACGGTTCAACTCTCTATTCGCCAACCAGACGGAACTTCGAGACCAGCTCGGTGAACTCAGACAGAGCCCATCACCTTTCCGACCCAATGAAGTAACACCACCTCTTCGCCGAAGCCTTATCACAGAGCTAAATCGAAATCAGAGCACAACAGCTCGATTTCCCGCATTAAGATCTACCGATAGCCAGGGGACACATATCACCGATCAGGCATCTCTGGATCAAGAGTTCGAGAACGTCAAAGCCCAACTTCAAGACATGAAATCCAAGTTCCATCAAGCTACCAGTTCGGCACCCGAGATTGATCGCGTAATTCAAGAGACCAAAAAACACAGTTCACACATCGGATCGTCAACACACCAGTCCGACGATTGGAAAAGATCAAAATCACACCGTACGATGGGCATACCGACCCTCGTCATTTCATGACCTCGTTCGGCATCATGATGAACCGTTTTCGATTTGACACCAAAGAGGAAAAAGATGCCGCCACTTGCCAACTCTTCGTGGAGAACCTCAGCGGAACCGCGCTCGACTGGTTCTCGCAACTAGATGCACACTCGGTCGACAATTATACCGAACTGTCTACCAAATTTCTCAAGCGTTTCACCATGTTCATCAAGCAAAAAAATCGGAACGCCGACCTATGGGCCCTCAAGCAGAAAAGCGATGAACCGTTGCATGATTTCATGAACCGATTCAAAGAAATAGTGTCTAACTGCACCATCGATGACGAATCCGCGATCGAAGCCCTCTACAAGGCGACCTGGTATAAATCGGATTTTCACAAAGAAATCAAACGCAACTGGCCGAACACTCTGGAGGACATCTTACACAAATCGCACGTCTACATCCTCGAACAAGAAGAGACAGCCGCGAAGGATAAGCAGTACGCCCTTTCAAAGCAGGTCGCACCCAGAGACAAGCCAAAGGAGGAGTACCGCGAGAACCGACCTCGCTACGAAAGACGAACTACGACCCAACAAGTCAGTACTATTAAACCGCAACAACATTGGAATACATGGGTCCGGCCCGAGCTAACGAACGAGCCAACTTCAAGCGAAGAACCGTTCTGCCAATTTCACAACAGAGAGGGTCACAGCACCAAAAAATGCCGACACCTCAAAGATTTCCTCCTGTTGAAGTACAGAAAGGGTGAAGTCCCGCTCGAGGGCGCATTCCGGCCTGCTAACAGATTTCGCCGTAATGAAAATAATGGAGGTCGTCGGCCGAACGCCGCCGGAAGTTCGGGACAAACAAATATCAGATCTAATATGGAGCATCCGAAATGAGATCGAGAGGACCAACCCGAAATTCAGAACATCCCGCAAGTCCGAAAGCGCGTTAACATGATTATGGGAGCACTCGAATCCTGCAACTATTCAGTTCGGGCGATCAAAGAGCACAACAGAGAAGTGATTGCGGCGCGGCGGCAAAACCGAGTTGTAGCAGGCGGGATATCGGTCACCTTCTCCGAAGCCGATACGGAAGGTCTCCACATGCCGCATAACGATCCTTTAGTCGTCAACTTCCTTATCGGAGACGTTGCTGTCGGGAGAGTCCTCATCGATACCGGCAGCTTGGTAAATGTGATATTCAGACAGACATTGAGAGACATGGATTTCCCAGACTCCGACATTAAAGAAAACATTGAACTTCTCACTGGGTTCACAAGCGAACAGACCATTACCGCGGGAACTATCAAAATACCGATCTACATCGTCGGACTTGTAAGAGTGGTCAAATTTTTGGTCCTCGACAGGCCGGCGATCTACAATGTCATCTCGGGACACCTTGGATCCACACGATGAAGGCCGTTGTCTCGACCTACCATCAATGCTTGAAATTCCCAATGCCATCCGGAGTCTTCACCCTCAAGGGCGATCAGATAATGTCCCGAACATGCTATATCAACGAATACAAACTTAGGACGGCAACCCGAACATGCGTCATCGACACGAAAATAACTTCGGCAGAACCATTAGATCAAAAGATGGATCCTGACTTGCCCAGGCGCGAGACAATCATCCATGTCAATATCGACGAGCGCAATCTCGAAAAATGCGTTGGTATCGGAGCCGAATTGGATGAAGAATTCAAAAGTGATCTGATCCGTTTCCTCAAAAGGAACGTCTCAACATTCGCCTGGACAATTGCGGATATGACCGGGATTAACCCAAAAATCACATGTCACGAGCTCGGCATAGATACTACCTTCAAACCGATCAAGCAGAAAAGACGTAAGCTCGGCCCGGAAAAGGCGCAGGCCGTAAATGACAAAGTCGAACGATTACTCACAGCAGGCTTAATCACCGCGGTCAAATACCCAGACTGGTTAGCTAATCTGGTCGTTGTGAAAAAGAAGAATGGGAAATGGAGAATTTGGGTTGATTTCACCGATCTCAACAAAGCTTGCCCAAAAGACAGCTTCTCGGTTCCGCATATCAATAGATTGGTGGAATCCACTGCCGGAAACGAAATTCTATCCTTCATGGATGCCTTCTCAGGATACAACCAGATACTCATGCACCCCGACGACCGAGAAAAAACATCGTTCATCACGGATCGAGGCATCTATTGCTATAAAGTCATGCCGTTCGGACTAAAGAATGCCGGAGCAACATACCAACGACTCGTTAATTGTATGTTCGCAAGTCAGCTCGGTAAAACAATGGAGGTATACATCGATGACATGCTCGTCAAGTCCCTTGTCGCTAAAGATCACATCGGTCATCTCAACACTTGTTTCGATATACTCAACGAGTATGGTATGAAACTTGACCCGAACAAGTGTACGTTCGGAGTAACCTCCGGAGAGTTCCTCGGCTATATCGTGACTCAGAGGGGAATCGAGGCTAACCCCAAGCAGATCTCCGCGATCATCGACCTGCCCTCCCCAACAACTAAACGAGAAGTTCAGCGGTTGACTGGCCGTATCGCCGCGCTTAACCGATTCATCTCCCGATCAACAGACAAATGCCTACCTTTCTATCAACTACTCCGTGGCAATAAACATCTCGAATGGGACGACAAATGCGAAGACGCATTCACATAGCTTAAGAAGTACATGTCGACTCCCCCGATCTTGACCAAACCTGAGGACGAAGAAACTCTTTATCTTTATATCGCGATTTCCACCTCGGCAGTCAGCGGGGTGCTAGTTCGGGACCGAGGCGAGCAGAAGCCTATTTTCTACGTTAGCAGATCATTGGGCGAGGCCGAGGCTCGATACCCCACGCTTGAAAAACTCGCCCTTGCCGTGGTCACTGCAGCTCGAAAGCTTCGTCCGTACTTCCAATCTCACTCAATCACTGACCAACCCCTGCGAACTATTCTACACAGTCCAAACCAGTCCCGCAGACTTGCCAAGTGGGCTATAGAACTTAGCGAGTACGACATCGATTACAAAAGTCGGACGACTATCAAATCCCAAGTACTCGCTGATTTCCTTATCCAACTACCGCAAGAGTTTATCAATAACGACATCTCAACCACCGAGCAATGGATCCTACACGTCGATGGGTCATCCTCCCACCGCGGGTCGGGAGTAGGCATCCGCCTGCAGTCGCCAACTTGAGAAATCTTGGAACAATCGTTCTGGCTGGAATTCAATGCATCGAACACCGAAGCCGAATACGAAGCACTAATCGCCGGACTACGCCTGGCTAAGGCCATCGGAGCAACTCGTGTACGCGGGTACTACGACTCTCAGCTCGTCGCAAGCCAATATAGCGAAGAATACGACGCGAAGAACGAGTGAATGGACTCATACCTCAAACTCGTAAAGGAGCTCGCCGCCGGTTTCGTGTCATTCGATCTTACTAAAATTCCTCGAGGAGAGAACGCGCCTGCCGACGCACTTGTCGCCCTTGTATCAAGCTCGGACCCTCATTTGAAGCGAACAATCCCGGTCGAAAGCATTCCAAAATCGAGTATCGAGAAACCAGAGGCATGCCTCGTCACAACGCGCGGACGAAATTACGACGAACAACCAGTTAAAAAACTCAAAACGAGAAAGGTTAGAAAAGCACCGTCTTAGCTAACCGACCTGGATACTGCTCCCGATCTGGATTTAACGCAAAATCCCGATATACGAGATCAGTCCGACGATGAAAACAAAGTAGAATTGAAGGAATTCATCTTCCGATTGACATTGAGGCCGAAGAGGACGAAGAACCCGAAGATTGGACCACCAAACTCAAAATGTACATCTGGGACGGACGTGTCCCACCAGACAGGTGGGCAGCTCGGCGACTTAAGATGAGAGCAGCCTCGTACACCATCCTCGATGGGGAATTATTCAGATGGAGCGCCTCGAGAGTCTTGCTGATATGCGTATCGAGCAACGACATTGACGAAGTACACGAAGGATCAGGGGGAAATCATTCCGGAGGGCACTCTCTGGCTCTGAAAATAAAAAAGGCAAGCTACTATTGGCCGACCATGTTGAAAGATTGTGAGAAGTTCGTAGCTAAATGCAACAAATGCCAACGACACGATCCAATGATCAATCTACCCACCGAACTGTTAGCCACGTCAACAACACCTTACCCTTTTATGCGATGGGCAATGGACATCATCGGTCCCCTACGGTGTTCAACGACACAGAAGCAGTTCATCCTCGTTATGACCGATTACTTCACCAAGTAGGTTGAGGTCGAATCGTACGCCAACACGGAGTGCCATATGAGATCATCACCGATAATGGTCCACAATTCATTTCGACGTTGTTCGGCAACTTCTGTGCAAAGTGGAAAATCCGGCTGAGTTTCTCAACACCGAGATACCCACAAGGCAATGGCCAGGCCGAAAAACCGTGATCGACGGACTCAAAAAGAGATTGGATGCAAAGAAGGGACGATGGTCCGACTAATTAGACGGAGTCCTCTGGTCTCATCGAACTACACCTCGGCGATCTACCGGACAGTCTCCATTTTTCTTAGCGTATGGCACGGAGGCCTTATGTCCGGCCAAAATAAACATCCCGACCATACACCGAACAATGCTAACACAGAATCCCGGCCTCAACGACGATATGATGCTCGAAAACCTCGACGGACTCGAGGAACTGTGCGGACAAGCGTTGCTCCGCATACAGAACTATCAAAACTTAGCGGCGCGCTATTACAACAAGAGAGTACGAGGTCGACATTTTGAGGACTGTGACCTTGTCCTACGAAAAGTTTTCCAAGGGACCGAAGAGAAAGACGCTGGCAAACTCGGCACCCATTGGGAAGGACCATATCAGATAATGCGGATCGTTAAACCCAGCGTCTACGAACTTATGAAGATGGACGGAACCCCGATCTCGAGATCGTGGAACTCAATAAACCTCAAGCGCTATTATTACTAAGTTAGGCATAAAAAAAAAAAATCGAGCTCATCCAATAAGCTCGTCCCCCCATTCCGATGTAACATGAACTACGAATGGCTTGATCCCTCTCTCACGGGGGGTACGTAGACAACCCACCGCGGGTACAGCTGGGACTTTAATAAAATTTTATTTTCAAAGTATCTCAAAAGCCGAACTCAAAAAGTTCGCTCCTTGAAAAAAGCCGAACTCTAATAGTTCGCATCTTCGACATAAGCCGAACTTCAAGTTCGCATCTTCAAAAGACGAACTCACACAGTTCACCAAATTCGAATTATTCATATCTGCAAAAATCGAACTCGAAAAGTTTGTATCTTCAAAAACCGAACTCAAACAGTCCACCAAATTTAAACAGTTCATAATCTCCTTAAAAGCCGAACTCCTTAGTTCGCACTACAGTCAGAAACGACTAATAAATGTAAGCCGAACTACTAGTTCGCACTTAAACCATCGCGGTTTTCCACATCGACGCCCTGGCCAAGCGATCGGTATAAATGAATAAGCCGAGCTTTGTCTCGCATGCATCCTCATGGTGCTATGGATAACACACTTTCCATGTTAAGCCGGGACCAGTCCCGCACTATATCCGCTCTCAGATCAGCCGAGCTAAATAAGCCGAGTCAATCTCGCACACTCCGATTCGATCTGAGAAGACCTGGAGTATCTTAAGACGAGCTACCAATGCACTTTTATGCTAAGCTCCAAGGTAAAGCCGAACGTTTCCTATCGCAAAATTAAGCCAATTTCTCAAAAATCGCAAAATTAATAAGCCGATTTCACAACAATCGCAAACTAGTAAGCCGATCTACGAATGATCGCCGATCTCGAATAGATCGTAGAATCGAATTCATCCTCTACACCCCGGCTAAGACCGTATCCTTTTACGGCCCCATTTTGGTGTATGATGAACCCGAGAGGATCGTATCATTTTACGACCTCACAAAAGCCGAACTCGATTGCACAAATACGAAAAAGATAATACCGAGATCAAAGTCGAAAGTTAAAACAATAACGACTAAGTATAAAAAAAAACGGAGATCGAAATCAAAAGGTGAAACAATACGGAAAAGATAAATACCGAATTCGTTAAGTCGCAAAAGCCTCCTTGGGCAAAAAAGAGTTTACAAAGAAAAGCCCAAACGGGCAAACTATTACAAGCAAGCCCCTCGGGCATAAAAAAGAGTTCACCGAACTAGCAGAAGCAAATACAAAAAAATCAGACATTTTGATCTCTCATTTCGCTTGCTCGGTCGCCCGAGATCGCGGGCTGATTCGAACCAAACGTATCCAGACCCGGAGGGACTTCCACCCCAATCGGCTGGGAGATCTCTGGATGAACGGGCTCGATGAACGGTGATACTGCGAGATCTTTCACGACTAGGTCATAACAGGCGATGGATCCGTACTCCGCCGACTTCTCAGCCTTAAGCTTTTTCAGCTTTTCAATGCGGGCCGGCGGGACAACGATGCCGTATTTGTTTTCAAGGACATCGCAAAAGCTGAGAACTCCATGGAGCTAGTTGATGCCGAGGAACGGTGTCTTCCGCCGATCAATTGCAGCAAGATGCTCCTTCACCTTTTGGAGGCGAGCTTGGCACTTCTCCGTCACCTCTTTTCTTTTCTCGATCTCCCTTGTGCGAGTCCCCCTTAGACGAATCACCTCGTTCTTCAGCTCTTGGACGACCGCGTCCCTGTCTGCTTTAAGCTCGGTATACGCCTTTCTCGAGACAAACAACTCATTTTTGAGTTCGGCAACGGCCAAGTCACCGGCTTCCGATCTCGCCTGCTCGGGAAGCAGCTCCTTCTGCAATTCCTTGGCAACATCTCCAACCTCGATAGCCTCACGACGCGCAACACCGAGCTCGCGATCGTAAGTTTCAACGAGCTCGTTCGTCTGAGCCACCATCTACAAAGGAGATAAAAGAAAGTTGTCATACGCCGAACCTCAAATCAGAATTAAAAAAAAAACAAAAACAAGGCAGTCGGGAGTTCACTTACGTCGGCAGTAGTACGAGCTAGTTTCTTGTAAGCATCAGACTGGAAGAGGTCTTTGATTGGAGGCAGTTCTTGGGTGCCGAAAGTCAATTGACGATACAGATCGGCCCAAGCTCCCGTATCATTAATAACGGGCTCGTCCTTGTCATAATCAAACTTGACATAATGGGCCGATGGTCCGGCAATTCGTTGTCTTTTTGAGGCGGCATACCGGTCTGAGTGACTTTCCCCATCAACCTCATTACGCACCGTCAGAATATTATCGCCTGCCTGGGGGGAGCTCGATCCTTTCGCTGTCCGTCTTGCCGACCTCTTTGACGAACTCTTCCTCTTCTTCTTCTTCCGCCTTTCGGCCTCCAGATCGGTTCCGGGAATCGCATCCCCTTCAGGAGGAACCTGCTCCGCTTCAACAACCGGCTGTTCTCTCTCCACTATTTCCTCTTCGGCAGCCCCTCCTCAACGGCGACCTGCTCGATCTGTTGGTTGGGAGAGACCTCGGCAAGGTCCTTGCCGTCATCCAGATCGTAATCAATGTCAGGAATGTCATCGATCTTCATCTTCCTCTTCCTACCAAGTGGATTAGCTGTAGCAAAAGTAGTTCGGGATTAGAGAAATACCGATGTCGGGCGAAATGAAAACAATTACCGAGACGTACCTCTAAGAGTTCGTTTAGCCTTCCAATCAAGCTTCTCCTGATACGCTTCCGGCCAGCGAATCTTCCCTGCCGCACTCAACCTGTTCTTGTGCTCGGAATTAAAACCTTGGATCGTTGTAAGAATGCTTGGAGTATGACGGACTGAAAAGAAAATATTGAAAATCGGGCCGTTATACAGAAAGGTCGCCAATCCGGAGATAAAAGTAACGAGTACTCAAACTGTTAACCTTGCTCGGCTTGTTTCCCGTAACAAGATCATACTCCGGTTTCGTGTTAGCCGACAGGAACCAAGGCCTCTGTTTGGTAATGTTCACGCGGAAAAGCCTCTCAAACACTCGGACATCAATCGGGATGTCGCAATCTTCCCCAAGGACTAGAAGCCCGACGATATTGATAATCGTGGCAGGCTGAAGTTGGGAGATCGCGACGCCACGGCGCGCACAATACAAGTAAAGCAGCTCGGGCAGAGGAAATTTGAGTCCGCAGCTTCTGAAATAGTCCTCATACACGCAGACGTAACCCTCAGGAACGTCCCAAGGTCCCTGATCCTCATTCGGGATATGAAAGATAATATCGTCAGGAGCTCCGCATCGCTCCATAGTTTGCCGAACAGTAACCCTGGTTGATCGAGTCGGCCCTAGAGTGGGTGGCATTATAACTTTGCGAACTACCAACGGAACAACATTCTCTTCCGGAGGGACTCTTTCTTCTTCAGCCTCGGCCAGCTCGATAGCCAACCTCCCGTCGAGCCGAACTTGTTCGTTCACCTCGATAGGTTGTCTACTACCGAGGTCGGCGGCCAACTTAGGCCGAACTTGATCATCTTCGGCAATATGCTCATCTACGACCCGAACTGGAGCATCCGTTTCACGACTATCTCTGTCCATAAGATGTGGAACTTATATAGTAGCTCGGGAGCAACTAGGAACGGCTGGAACATGGTGCGAGTTGCGCCTGACCAACTCTTGTCGGACGCCACTCAGACCGTCGTCAGATGAATCAGCCGAATCTGACGAGGTGACGAACAACCTAAGATCGATGTTCGGATTTTGCGGAGAAGGAGTTCGGTCATTAACAGAAGCCGAAGAAGAACCAGAACTCATCTCGATCCAGTGAAATAAAACTGAAGCAATTTGGTGAAGCACAGCTTGAAGATAGATCGGAAAGTTTGAAGATCTTCGATGCAGATCGGAGGAATCGCGGCAGAGGAAGATCGGAAAATTTTAAATGCAAAAAAAAACTAGAGAGAAGGGAGAGTGCTAGAGAGAGAAAGAGGCGTACTTTTTATAAGCGGGATAATGAGGTGAAGAATCGGAAGGGATTAAGGGTATTTATAGAGAGGAAAACAATTATGGCAACTCTTCGATTTCCGTGACGGTTACAGAAGCCGAATCGTCGCGATTCCTTGATTTCTGCAACGGTTATGGAAACCGAACTGACGCGTCTTTTCAAGATTCGCCGAACTCAAAAGATATTCGATTGAGAAACCGCTGAAATTCGGATCAATTGAGCCGATCTCAATTCCAACCGGACTAAAAATTCTTCAGTAACTTTGCCGAACTCAAAAGACTCATTCGCCGAACTGGGGGGGGACTAATTGTTGGTGGTGAGTTTAGCACTCCCCTGTTTAGCCAGGTTTGAACCGAGACCGGCCCAATTGATCCCGGTCGACGACGGTTCGAACCAAGTAGGAGAGACCACAAAACGGTCGCCGACCTCCGAACTCGAAAGAAAGGTCCACGAGAGACTATTAACCGATGAGTTCGGTAAGGATGCGAATGAATGCCGAACTTGAACCTAGATCGGTGAATCACGTCCCAGTCGACGACGGTTCAAGATCGGTAAAAAGCGTCCAAAGCGACTAACCATCGAGCTTGGTGAAGGCCGAACTCAAATCCTCATCTCGAACTAAGATCGGCCTGGCTGATCCCGATCGACGACAGTTCGAGATAGGTAAAGAAAAAGACATCATGCGATTAACGATCTACGACATGCCGAGCTCGTAGGTATCGACCCGTCGTAATCAGAACTCACTTCCGGGATTCGTGGAACTTTACGGAAAATACGGAAAAGGAAGATTAATTAGTTTTCTAATCCAAGATTCACGGAACTTTTCCCGGATTCGGGGAATATGTCGAAGCCGCCGAGGAGGCTTATAAATAAGGAGGTCCCGACTACATTTAAAAGGGAGAAATTCGCAATACATTTCTAGAGAGAGAAAGTGAGAGCTCGAAATCCGATCTCGACCTCATTACCGATTTCAGAATATTTTTGTAAACTCCGACGAGTTCGATTTAATAAAAAACAAGATCCCGATCGATCTTTCAACACTTTTTATCCTTGTGTGATTTCTACAATCAACAATGCCCATTCTAAAGTTACACTTGTTTGTGTTATGTTGTATTATGTATGCCATTGTTCCATTTTGTTCTTATACTTATTCTAATATACAATGCACTCCTACTGTGATGGTTTTTGCATATGTAGAGTTTGGAAGAATACAAGCTGAGAGATTCTAGTGAAGAAGAAATGCCTTTAGGGGAAACTTTTGCTACACTAAATGCCATAAAACATAAAGCGGTTGAATCAGATGAAGAGAGCACAGTAGATGGAAGACTAGTGCCAAACATTCGCAAAGAATCGGTGAAAGAATATTCACCGATTAAAATATTGAAACCCACTGTCTTTCTTGCTGAAAAAGTTACTCAGAAGAAGATTGACAAGACAATTAATGCTATGGGGATAAACAACAAAAAGTTAAGGTTTGGGACGATTGGTTACGACTGGACGAGTAAGTTATTTGTTTCGTATTTGTAACTATATTAGTGTAGCGATAATTCGATCTTTTTTAATTGGTAATCGTTTTTTACTCATGCAGGGAATACTCAATTGGCTCACAAAACAATGGTGTAATATTTTTTAAAGTTTTACGGACTCCTCAAGACTGGCTAAATGAAGAGGTTAGTATATATTTAATTTAACTTTTCTCTATATGTTTTTAGTAATATTATATTTTGTTATAAATTGTGTTCTACTATTCCTTTTTTTTGTGACAGCATATTAATAGCGCTATGAATTTGCTGTGACTGAGATTTATGAAGAATGAAAAAGCATTTTGAAGTGCGAGAATCGCTTTTACAGATTGATAGTGGACTTTTCACGGTCCGCACAATTACCCGTTGTGCACAATGCCTCAATCTAATGACATGTCATTGCAGCACTTTGGGATCGAATCCACAAGGAAATAAGAACGACGCACTAATTAAGAATTCATGACGCTATCTAATCTAAGCGATAGTTGGGTTTTTGGTTTTGATTTGAACAAATTGAAACATACAAAAATAGAGAAATAAACAAGTAACAGAACACGATATGAATTCCAATAAAACGAGAAGCAAAGCAAACAAGAAAACGTTTAATATCAAATTTAAACAAACGAATTCTCGGGTAAAGCAATCGACTCGGGTGATTCTCAATCTATTCTAGACATTCAAACATTCAATCAATTGCCTCCTTAGGCCTTAGATCACTACTAAAGATTAATCAATGTCAATGGTATTAACCCCTTTCTTAGTCATCAATCGTCATAAACTTCCGTTCGCGATTATATGACTAACAAGCAATAAGCACAAGTCTAATTAACCACAATTCACCTTAGACATCAACGTCCATTGGCTAAGATATGAAAAGCACTCATTAAATTTGTTGGGGAATTTCATCGAACACCTTCCGGGCGTGAAATTCCCTAGAGTTCTAAATCAACTTTGTCAAGGCTAATCTAGCAATAAGAACATCTAATGAGAAAGGATATCAAGTAATCTAACTCTTAAACATCAAGAACAAACCTAAAATCACCCTAATCTACTTTACCCAAGAACCCTAAAAGAACTGCTCACACATAGTTAAATTAAAAATATAAACCATACAAAAGAAATACATAATGAAAATAAGAAGATTGATGGAAGAAAAGTAAGGAAATCTTCACTAAAATGGCGTAGATCTTCAATCATTCATGAAAAAAGTGTTAAGAGAGAAGAAGAAGACTTTAGAACAGTAAAAAGAAGCTAAAAATGACTAATTTTCGTCTATGGAGAGTTGTTGAGACTCCACCACTAAATGTTGATTATATACAAAAGTGGAGGGACCCAAAGTCAAGCCAAAAGTCTTAAACACAATTTGATCATTTTATCGGCCATATGGCCGATAAAACCATCACCAGTGAGCCATCATGCTCGGATACATCCTCCTTCGCGGCAGAGTTGATATGTGTCCACTAAATCGGATGTAACTCCTTCAATACAGCCCATAACGACTTGAAACCACATCCATTGGAAAGATAACTCAATTTCCGACAACTGTGATGAAGCACTTGAAAGCTAAATCTAAAGGGAAAGATTCCTTACGAGTCGATCTTCCAGACACATATTCTTGATGCTTGATCTTTGATTCTATCGGCCACATCCTATCGGTCACTTGGCCGATACAAACTCCCACATGAACTGGTACTCTTCAACACTAGGTGAGGCTCTTTATTGGCCATATGGCCGATAAGATTGCTTGACAGGAGCGACGTCTTGGAAAACTTTATTTTATGATTCTATCGGCCCGTCTTATCGGCCATATGGCCGATAGAATCACTTAAAAGTCTTTTCTTCGTGTTTTCCTTGTCTTTCTTGCCCCATTGACCTTCCATGATGGTTACCCACACTCCTCTAACTCCAAGAACACCTGAAAATGACTCAAACAAGCCAAAAAGAGTGCAAAGACAACCTAGGATATCTAAAATGCAATGAGACTCAATTGGACCCTAAACGCATGAAAACATCTCAAAAACTATACAAAGTGAGATTAAAACATATGAAAACAAAGCCTTAAAACAAGTAAAATATGGTGTTATCACAGATGTTGATTTCACCGCAATTTGGTCCCAAAGTTATTAGGAATTTCTAAAGAATGCATAACTACCTATTTTTCCTAACAGAGCATTTGATTATGCGAACGGTAAGACACCTGAATTGATGTATTCGATTGTGGGTTCAAATACAGTAAGAACGCAAAGATTACCGCAACGGTAAAGCCAATAGCTCATATGCTACCCCATTTACTTCGAGCAGTAGCGCCTGTGTCAGAAAGAGGGAAAATGAAGGTCACACATTACAAAACTCGAAGACCGCGAACGGGGATTCCTTAACAGCTCAAAGATGGTGATTGTGGTATTTATGCTATAAAATCTGTTGAATGTTATGCGTTAGGTGCTGAGTTTACCACGTCTTTGTCTGACACGAACATCAAGATGGTTAGAGAAAAGGTTGCAGAGGAAATATTTGACAAGACTGAGCAACATGGGAAAACAGTTTCTAATCAGTTCCCATATGGGTCAAACGATCACGAGCTACTATATCCCTATTGAAGTATCATTTTGGTGTTGATGACTTGTACGATTATATCTTCAAAGAGCTGGTAACATTTGCTATATTCATTGCTAGGAATATTTGCTATAGTCGGTCACAATTTGCATTTTTTCTAATAACATTTCTTCTTCCCTTTGGATGTTCTCATTGAGATTTAATAAGAAGATGGAAATTTATACGAAACAGAAATAGTATATTTCACAGTCAAAATTGTTGTTTATAAATGTTTACATGGTGTTTTACTTAACTTCAAAAGGAATTTCGACGTTCGCTTAACCAAAGTAAAAAGTTGATTCTTAGCAACTACTGATAAAGTTAACATATCAAACAAGAACCACATGCATTTTTTAAGAACAAAGAGATTACTTATTTTGGCTTCATAGGTTGCCCAACAATTACTGGTCAACAAAACGAATCTTTCAACAATTGAAAAGCACCAGACGTGTCTATACATGTAAATTAGACACACTTCATGTGTAGAAAATTAATGAGTAGTCATAAAACTCATCTTACTAAGCACATTTATCGTTTAAAAACTATAAAATGAATGAACGCAAATTGAAATGAATGCATAAAACCAAGAATTAAATAAATCTCACAAGTGAACGATTATGACCATATTGTTTATCTAGCACCTTTGCAGGTGGAACGATTATGTCATGCTGCCTTACATTGTGAACATGTGTACACTTTGCGTAGCTTTTGGGTGGGATGTTCATCAAACATTTTTTCTTTTTTCATCTTTTTGAGTGGTGGTTGATTGCCCATCGCCTTTTCGAGTGCAGAGAGATATCTTGACTTCTTCGGTCTACCAACACCACGTTTTGCAGTCGGTGGAAAACACTTTTTATTTGGTATATTTGTAGGAGGCTCCCACTCAACATCTCTTGGATTAACAGGCTCTGCATAAGCATTGTACCAGTTATGTTTCGTGTAGTAAGGAGATACCAAATTTTCAAAAGGTAGATTTCGTCGATTTGTAGCAGCAGCAAAGACGTGTTCACAAGGTATTTTATCAACATCATAAACACGACAAGTACAAGTCCTCTGTTACAAGCAAAAAAAACAGTGTTAAATTAACAACGGTACTAAATATGAACTATGAATTTAAAAAAATTCTCCGCCAGTGACATAGCTACGATGCCCATCTATGTGCTGCACATTAAGAGTGTTGCCAATATTGCATCGATAGGTCAAAAGTCTTTCGACTTTAGGTGTGAAGAATGTTTGTAGTGATAGAGCAGATTCACGCCGTTTCGTAAACCACATGGAAATCAGTCGTCGTAGCTCTTCTAGAAAACAAGCAATAGGATACCCGCGGGCATGGACAAGAACATTATTAAGACACTCAGCGATGTTGCTCGTCATTATATCATACTATGACTTAGACAATTTGCGTGAGATCACAAACGAACATCAGCTTTCTCCAAATATCTCGCAAGATTAGGGTTTTGTCTTCGAATCTCTTCAAAGAGCCTAGTGAACTCAGAAACCCTACAGACCTTATAGGCTTGTTTAACCAAGCTTAGTGTACCACTCTCTTTAAATTTTGTGATGAGGTTCTGATGTAGATGATATGTACATATTCCTCGATGTGTTAATGGGAACACTTTCCTAATAGACTTTCGAATGGATTTGTTTCTATCAGAAATTATCACTAAGTCTTGTTGGTCGATGCAAACCATACGCAATTGAGTAAAAAACCATTCCCATGCAGCATTATTCTCAGAATCCACAATTCCAAAAGCTAGCGGGAATATCCTACGGTTTCCATCCTGCCCAGCAGCTACAAGCAAAACACCCTTGATTTTTCCTTTTAAATGAGTCCCATCAATGACAACCGTATTTCTTATAAACTGAAAACCATTGATACATGCACCATATGCAATAAACAAGTATTTAAACTTGTTTTCTTCATCGCATTCAAGTCTGGTGACTGTACCTGGATTAGTTGCTTCAACCCTATGTAAATACGAAGGCAAATCCTCATACCCACTCTCCCATGTACCTCGTACCAACTCACGTGCATGCACTAAAGCTTTGTAAGACTTCCAATAATCAATATCAATACTGTACACAGCCTTCATGACATCCATAATGTGCATAGGTCTAATCCCCACAGCAACTTTCCGAAACTTTTTTAAATACAGCGCTCCAATATATTTTGATGTAGCTTGCCGATGACGAGAACACATCTCAGTAGCTAGACATGTATGAATGTATATGTACTTTCGTACTTTAAACTGACATGAAGATTTGAATGCCGATGCACGAATCTTCTAAGAACAGCCAGGAACATGACACTTTATCACTAGTACAGTTTTCGTCGACTTGTAAGTTGTATAATCAAAATTTTGAAAAACTGTGATCATACGCAACTTACGCTGTAACTCTGTTTTGCTGTTGTATAACTGTCCTACCCTAATACTTTCTACGGTCTGCAAAGAAGTTTGAGTAATTTTAGGGCCCCCGTCAATTGCTCATCAAACTCTCCATGGAAAGATATATCTGACGAAGATCCATAATTACCAACAATATAACCACTTTGTTTTTCATCTTCATCTGAAGATGATCCATAATTACCATCAACATAACCGCTTTGGACCTCATCTTCTTCACGAAATCCATATGTTGTATTTGCCTCATCTTCACCACATCCATCGATGGTACCACTTTTTCCTTATTTTCAACACACCCATCAATTGTACCACTTTTTTCTTCATCTTCACCACATCCATCAATGGTACCACTTTTTTCTTCTTCTTCCTCCATTTCATGCAAAACAATAATTCTTTATTAGAAAAGTTAACCATGCATAACAAAACATGAAATTATAAATTTTCAAATAAATGGTAGATTAAGCACACTCGTAAAGGCTGCCATGAACTCCCAAAGTCTACAAAAACATAGCACACAAAAATTTGAAAAGTCTGGCAAAAATAGCAGACATTAATAGAAATTCAAGTCTGCCAGAAAATTTGGAAGACTTCCATAGAGTGCTGAAAAATTGGCAGACTAGCATATTGAAATTCAAGTATTCCAGAAATTTGGAAGACTTCCGTAGAGTCTGCAAAAAATCTGAATAATCGGCCAAAAAGAATGGCAGACTAGCAGATAGAAATTCACGTCTGCCAAAAAATTTGGACGACTTCCGTAAAGTCTGCCAAAAAATGGCAGACTAGCATATTAAAATTCAAGTCTGCCAGAAAATTTGGAAGACTTCTGTAGAGTCTGCCGAAAAATAGCAGACTAGCATATAGAAATTCAAGTATGCCACAAAATTTAGAAGACTACCGTAGAATCTGCGAAAATTTTGAATAGTCTGCCAAAAAGAATGGCAGACTAGCAGATAGAAATTCATGTCTGCACAAAAATTTGGAAGACTTCCGTAGAGTTTGTTAAAAAGGACAGACTAGCAGATTGAAATTCAAGTCTGTCAGAAAGTATGGAAGACTTCTGTAGAGTCTGCCAAAAAGAATGGCAGACTAGCAGATAGAAATTCAGGTCTGCCAAAAAATTTGGAAGACTTTCGTAAAGTCTGCGAAAAAATGGCAGACTCGCATATTGAAATTCAAGTCTGCCATAAAATTTGGAAGACTTCCGTAGAGTCTGCCGAAAAATGGCAGACTAGCAGATAGAAAGTCAAGTCTACCCAAAAATTTGGAAGACTTCCGTAGAGTCTGCGAAAAATCAGAATAGTCTGCCAAAAAGAATGGCAGACTAGCATATAGAAATTCTTGTCTGCCAAAAAATTTGGAAGACTTCCGTAAAGTCTGCCAAAAAATGGCGGACTAGCATATTGAAATTCAAGTCTGCCAAAAAATTTGGAAGACTTCCGTAGAGTCTGCCAAAAAATGGCAGACTAGCAGATAGAAATTCATGTCTGCCAAAAAATTTGGACGACTTCCGTAAAGTCTGCCAAAAAATTGCAGACTAGCATATTAAAATTAAAGTCTGCCAAAACTTTTCGAAGACTTTCGTAGAGTCTGCCGAAAAATAGCAGATTAGTATATAGAAATTCAAGTCTGCCAAAAAATTTAGAAGACTACCGTAGAGTCTGTAAAAAATTTGAATAGTCTGCCAAAAAGAATGGCAGACTAGCAGATAGAAATTCATGTCTGCACAAAAGTTTGGAAGGCTTCCGTAGAGTCTGTCAAAAAAAGACAGACTAGCGTATTGAAATTCAAGTCTGCCAGAAAGTATGGAAGATTTCTGTAGAGTCTGCCAAAAAGAATGGCAGACTAGCAGATAGAAATTCATGTCTGCCAAAAAATTTGGAAGACTTCTGTAAAGTCTGCGAAAAAATGGCAGACTAGCATATTGAAATTCAACTCTGCTATAAAATTTGGAAGACTTTCGTAGAGTCTGCCGAAAAATGGCAGACTAGCAGATAGAAATTCAAGTCTACCAAAAAATTTGGAAGACTTTCGTAGAGTCTACGAAAAATCAGAATAATCTGTCAAAAAGAATGGTAGACTAGCATATAGAAATTCATTTCTGCCAAAAAATTTGGAAGACTTCCGTAAAGTCTGCCAAAAAATGGCAGACTAGCATATTGAAATTCAAGTCTG
Organism: Eutrema heterophyllum; assembly: GCA_002933915.1. Lineage (NCBI taxonomy): Eukaryota > Viridiplantae > Streptophyta > Magnoliopsida > Brassicales > Brassicaceae > Eutrema > Eutrema heterophyllum. The sequence goes on along the minus strand of PKMM01050415.1, from coordinate 21,774 downwards.
CCAGAAAATTTGGAAGACTTCCGTAGAGTCTGCCGAAAAATGGCAGACTAGTAGATAGAAATTCAAATCTGCCAAAAAATTTGGAAGACTTTCGTAGAGTCTACGAAAAATCAGAATAGTCTACCGAAAAGAATGGCAGACTAGCAGTTAGAAATTCTAGTCTGCCATAAAATTTGGAAGACTTTCGTAGAGTCTGCCGAAAAATGGCAAACTAACAGATTGAAATTCAAGTCTTCCAGAAAATTTGGAAAAAATTCAAATCTGCCAAAAAATTTTACATGCATCTCCATGAACATCGAATCATGATAATTGAGGGTGTGATTTCCTTCATCTTTCACCATAGCGACTTAGATTTCAATCGAATAAATCTATAAAACCAAAATTGGTATTATGATTTTCGCTTACAAATCAACAAAACGTAATTGTCTGTACATCATAATAAAAACAAAAACAAAAACCAAAAGACAAAATATCTTACCGATTTCGGATGGTGACGTTGTGAGATTTTGAAGAATTGTATTATAGCTATTATCAATATTTATAAAATGGCTAGATCGGATGGTGCCGTTGTGACGTTGTGACGCCAAACAAAATTGTTAGATTTTGTGATGGTGACGTTAGTGTTGAAAAAGAATGTGTAAAGGTTTTAAAACGTTAGTGTTGATTTTGTTTTTTGAAAACCTTTACGTTTTATTTTTTAAAGGTTTTCCTTTATTAAAACAATTGATTGTTGCCATTAATGTTTTTTAAAATATATCATTTCCTTTTTTTAACTAAGTATCATTTGTATTTATTAATTAATTGATTTTAAATTTTTAAATTATTATTGATGTGTGGCAAATAAAGAAAATAAATTATATAGTTAAGCATAATATTGGAAAAACAATTTATAGAAATCTTAAAAAACCTTATTAGGTTATTCTAGCTATTTTCAATATTTATAAGGTTACCGTAGCAAATCATCCAAAAAAAAATAGAAGAGTTAATTGTGGTACAATTTGTCCACTTTGCGAAGCTGAGCAAATAAAAACAATTGATCACGCGATTCTTTGAATGTCCTTCATTTCGATGGGTTATGGGCGTTATCGTCAATTCCATCGGCACCACAAATTTTCAGTAGGATTAGTCTTCTTAGATTTAGATCATTATTTTTGGAGACACCAAGAACAACACAACACATTCTTTCTGTTTTACTTATTTTAGAGTTTTTGACACATATTAAAAAAAAAATTAAAAATTCTAATTTATCCCTTATATTAATACATTAAAAACATTTCTCTCTCTAATTAATAGATTAAGGTAATATGGTTAAAATTAAAAAAAAAATCAAATTCTGCATTGAAAATATACAATGACATTTTTTATAAAACAAAAATAAAATTTTAAAACGACATTTTTTGTGAAACCGAGAAAACTTATACATTAGTCATTAACAACATGATTTAGAATGTCTAGTGGTTCCCGCTTAATTAGTGTCCTGAAAAAATCATCTCATTTCTGGTTTTCTAGATGAACAGTATCACCCAAGAAAATACCTCATATTTCTTTAACTGTTTGTTGAATTTACAGCAGCTACAGGGAGATTGGTTCAGAGTCACAAGACGATCTAATTTTGGACGAACAAGACGAGTCTGATTTTAAGAATAAATAGCCAAAAAGACGTAGTTTTGGCATTTTTTCAAAGAAACAAATTACTCAAAACGATACGATATCGTTTGACAAACATATATTTTATTTTGATTAATAGTGACTCATCTGACACGTTAGCTACGAGAAAATGGTGGATTAACAGTTAGGATCAAAATATGAAATTATGAATTGACCCAATTGTTTTAAATGCAGGTATGCAATTCAAATTATTTTTAAATGTGAATATGTTTTTGCACAGGTTACAAGTGTAGGTTCGAATCGGGACCGCGGCTAACTGTGCTAGTATGAAATGGTGGTTCACTCGTCACTTACGCATGAGATCATCTTGTCCCCTTTATTAGCATATATAAGTTAGATTAATTCTACCTTTTATGATTGTATATAAGGACTAATGTAATTCAAATTTACAATAAATGAGAAAATATACTTCTTTACACTTTCTCTCTCATAGTGTAAATATGGTACCAGAGCAAAGTGAATCTCTCTCTTCCGCGTAACAACCTTTTCCTCTTCCATGGAGGTTTCTCTTCGTGAGCTAAGATCCATCTTCGATTGAGCTTAGATTAAGCTTCGATTGAGCTTCGATTTCTAATCTTCGAGTTCCGATGAGTGCTTCAAGACGCGATATATACATTCCCTTCTTAATTTGCGAATCTTTTACATCTTGTTTTCACGATTCTTCAAACGGCGATTTCTTTGATCTTCGTCTCTATGTTTTCTTCTTTTGCTTGACCTTGTTTGTTGTTGTATCTTTCTTTCTCAGCACATACATTTCTTCTTCTTCGTTCGATTTCGCATCGAATCATTCGTTTTCTTGATTTCGCACATTGCGATGGTTGTGATTACAGATCCCGAATCAGGAAATTCTCGACAACAAACGGATCATTATGAGAATCCGTTCTTTGTCCATAGCTCCGATCACGCTGAGCTTGTTCTTGTTTCCGATCATCTCACCACCGGTGCAGACTTCCATCCATGGCATCGGTCGGTGCGAATGGCACTTAATGTGTGGAATAAGCTTGGATTCGTCGATGGTACCATCACCAAACCTCCTTATGGCCACCGTGACTCTGGATCTTGGTCATGATGCAACGACATGGTGGCTACTTGGCTCATGAACTCAGTTTGCAAGAAGATTGGCCAAAGTTTGTTGTTCATCTCAACTGCTGAAGGTATCTGGAACAATCTCTTATCTCGCTTTAAGCAGAATGATGCGCCTAGGGTTTATGAGATTGAACAACACCTTAGTTCTATTCAACAAGGCTCTATAGATGTTAGTAGCTATTATACTGAGTTGATCACTATTTGTGAGGAATAAGAACTATGTTGAGTTGCCGGTATGTACTTGTGGCAAATGTGAGTGCAATGCTGCTGGATTATGGGAAAAATTACAACATCGTAGTAAGGTTACTAAGTTTCGGATGGGATTGAATGAGAGTTATGAATCTATTCGTCGCCATATTCTTGTGCTGAAACCAATACCATATATTGAAGACGCTTTTAATATGGTTGCACAAGATGAAAGGCATAAGAATTTAAAGCCCTCAGCAAGACCTGAAAATGTTGTTTTCCAGAGCTCTGATTCTGCCTCACAACATCAAGAATCTTCCAGGTCAGTTGGACAACAATGCAACATATGCTATTTAGAACAACTACATGCCTAAGTCTCGTCCAGTGTGTACTCATTGTGGACAAACTGGACATGTTATTCAAAAATGTTTCAAGTTGCATGGATATCCTCCGGGTTATATTCCAGGCTATAAGAGCAATTCTTCTAGTTATAATTCAACTCCTAGACCATCTACTATTGATTGTAGAAATCACACAAGGATAAGAAATTGATGAATTGATCGAAAGATCGTTTTTATAAAGCCGAACTCGTCGGAGTTACAAAATATATTTAAGATTGATCGAAATCGGGTTTCAAGCTCTCACTTTCTCTCTCTAAAAATGTATTCCGAAATTCCTCTGCTTTCAAATGTAGTCGAGACTTCCTTATTTATAAGCCTCCTCGGTGGCTTTGACACAATCCCCGAGTCCGGGGAAAGTTCCGCGAATCCCGGATTTAAAAACTAATTAATCTTCCTTTTCCGTAGTTTCCGTAAAGTTCCGCGAATCCCGGAAGTGGGTTCTGATTACGACGGGTCGATACCTACAAGCTCGGTATGTCGCAGGTCGGTAATCGCATGTTGTTCTTTCCTTTACCGAACTCGAACCGTCGTCGATCGGGATTAGATGGACCGATCTCGGGTTCGAGATGAGGACTTGATTTTCACGTTTACAATCGATCATGATGAGTTCGTCCTTCATCAAGCTCGGTGATTTTTGCTTTGCGAATTTCCTTGCCGAACTTGAACCGTCGTCGATCGGGATTAATTCACCGATCTCGGTTCAAACTCGTCGTTCCGAGCCGTTCGCAATGAGTTCGGTATTACTTTGGATTCTTACCGAACTGGTATTCTTACCGAACTGGTTGGAGTTCGAGTCCTTCGTAGATCTTTCTTTCGAGCTCGGAGGTCGGCAACCGTTTCGTGGTCTCTCTCCTTCTTGGTTCGAACCGTCGTCAACCGGGATCAGTGGGACCGGTCTCGGTTCAAACCGGGCTAAACCAGGGAGTGCTAAACTCACCACCAACAATTAGTCCCCCCTCCCCCAGCTCGGCGAATGAGCCTTTTGAGTTCGGCGAAGTTACTGAAGAATTTTTAGTCCGATTGGAATTGAGATCGGTTCTTTCCTTGATCCGAATTTCAGCGGTTCCCAAATCGAAGATCTTTTGAGTTTGGCGAATCTTGAAAAGACGCGTCGATCCGGTTTCCATAACAGTAGCGGAAATCAAGGAATCGCGACAATTCGGCTTCTTTAACCGTCGCGGAAATCAAGGAATCGTGACGATTCGGCTTCTTTAACCATCGCGGAAATCAAGGAATCGCGACGATTCGGCTTCTTTAACTGTCGCGGAAATCGAGGAGTCGCCAAAATTGCTTTTCTCTCTATAAATACCCTCAGGCTTCTCCGAATTCATACATCATTCTCGCTTACAAGAGGTACGCTTTCTTTTTCTCTCTCTAGCGCTCTCCATTCTCTCTAGATTATTTTTTGCTTTTAAAATTTTCCGATCTTGCTCCGCCGTGATTTCTCTTATCTGCTTTGAAGATCTTCAAACTTTCCGATCTGTCTTCAAACTGTTCTTCCCCAAATTGTTCCGATTTTGTCTTCTTTGATCGAGATGAGTTCGAGTTCTTCTTCAGCTTTTGTTAACGACTGAACTCCTTCGAAAAATCTGAACATCGATCTCAATTTGTTCGTCACATCGTCGCATCCGGATGATTCATCCGTTGCTCAACTCGCGCCGTGCTCCTGCCGTTCCTAGTTGCTCCCGAGTTGTTATCCAGTCAACAAACTATGGAGCGATGCGGAGCTCCCGTCGATATTGTCTTTCGTATCCCGAATGAGGACCAGATACCTTGGGACGTCCCTGAGTGTTTCGTCTGCGTGTACGAGGACTATTTCAGAAGCTGNGATTGCCGGCCTGTCTAGGACCAAAAATTTGACCACTCTTACAAGTCTGCCAACGTAGATCGGTATTTTAACGGTCCCCGCGGTCATGGTCTGTTCGCCTGTGAATCCAGTGAGAGGTTCAATGTTTTCTTTAATGTCGGAGTCCGGAAAATCCATGTCTCTCAGTGTTTGTCTGAATATCACGTTTATCGAGCTGCCGGTGTTGTTGAGGACTCTTCCGACAGCAACGTCTCCGATAAGCAGGTTGACGACTAGAGGGTCGTTATGTGGCATGTGGAGTCCTTCCGTATCGGCCTCGGAGAAGGTGATCGATATCCCGCCTGCTACAACTCGGTTTTGCCCCCGTGCCGCAATTACTTCTCTGCTATGCTCTTTGATCGCCCGAACTGAATAGTTGCAGGATTCGAGTGCTCCTATAATCATGTTAATGCGCTTCCGAACTTGCGGGATGTTCTGATTTTCGGGTTGGTCCTCACGATCTCGTTTTGGTTGCTCCGTGTTAATTCTTTGTTCCGAACTTCCGGCGGCGTTTGGCCGACGACCTCCATTATTTTCATTACGGCAAAATCTGTTACCAGGCCAGAATGCGGCCTCGACCGGGACTTCGCCCTTTTTGTACTTCAACAAGAGGAAATCTTTGAAGTGTCGGCATTCTTCGGTGATGTGACCCTCTCTGTTGTGAAATTGGCAGAACGGTTCTTCGCTTGAAGTCGGCTCGTTTGGTAGCTCGGGCCGGACCCATGTATTCCAATGTTGTTGAGGTTGAATAGTACTGACTTGTTGGGTCGTAGTTCGTCTTTCGTAGTGAGGTCGGTTCTCGCGGTACTCCTCTGGGTGCGACCTGCTTTGAAAGGGCGTACTGCTTATCCTTCGCGGCTGTCTCTTCTTGTTCAAGGATGTAGACGTACGATTTGTGTAAGATGTCCTCCAGAGTGTTCAGCTAGTTGCGTTTGATTTCCTTGTGAAAATCCGATTTATACCAGGTCACCTTGTAGAGGGCTTTGATGCGGCTTCGTCGTCGATGGTGCAGTTAGACACTATTGCTTTAAATCGGTTCATGAAATCACGCAACAATTCATCGCTTTTCTGCTCGAGGGCCCATAGGTCAGCGTTCCGAGTTTTTTGTTTGATGAACATGGTGAAGCGCTTGAGAAACTTGGTAGACAGTTCGATATAATTGTCGACCGAGTGCGCATCTAGCTGTGAGAACCAGTCGAGCGCGGTTCCGCTGAGGTTCTCCACGAAGAGTTGGCAAGTGGCGGCATCTTTTTCCTCCTTGGTGTCAAATCGAAAACGGTTCATCATGATGCTGAAGAAGGTCATGAAGTGATGAGGGTCGGTGTGCCCATCGTACGGCGTGATTTTGATCGTTTCCAATCGTCGGACTGGTGTGTTGACGATCCAATGCGTGAACGGTGTTTTTTGGGAGTCTTGAATTACGCGGTCAATCTCGGGTGCCGAACTGGTAGCTTGATGGAATTTGGATTTCATGTCTTGAAGTTGAGCTCTGACGTTCTCGAACTCTTGATCCAGAGATGCCTGATCGGTGATATGTGTCCCCTGGCTATCAGCGGACCTTAACGTGGGAAATCGAGCTTTTGTGCTTTGGTTTCGATTTAGCTCAGTGATAAGGTTTTGGCGAAAAGGGGGTCTTACTTCCTCGGGTCGGAAGGGTGACAGATTCAGTCTGAGTTCGCTGAGCTGGTCTTGAAGTTCCGTCTGGTTTGCGAACAGAGAATCGAATCCTTCATCGTTCTTTTTGGCAAGTTCGGCAAGCTGTGTTGCCAGGGCCATCATGAGAGTGGTTTGATCGACTGGGGCTTGGATCGTAGTAGCAGTGCCTGGCGGGATAAGTGAGCGATCGTCGTTGTTGTCGGTCTGGTTGCGATTTTCCAGGTTGAGATTATCGAGTTCGGTATTCTGGGTTCCGTTATCGCCGAGCGTGGAACCGCTGCCATCAAGTATCGGGGTTATCGTAGTTTCTGTCATCGTCGGGTGGTTTCGAAAGAAATTCGGAGGTCGGTCGTTAAGCACAAGGTCGGAGGTTCCCCCCTCTCTCTAGCGCCAATTGTTGATTGTAAAAATCACACAAGGATAACAATAATTGAAAGATTGATCGGAATCTCGTTTTTATTAAATCGAACTCGTCGGAGTTTACAAAAGTATTCTGGGATCGGTAATGAGGTCGAGCTCTCACTTTCTCTCTCTAAAAATGTATATCCAAAATCCTCCTCAAAATATAATCGGGCTTCCTTATTTATAAGATTCCTCGGCGGCTTCGACATGTTCCCCGAATCCAGGAAAAGTTCTGCGAATCCCGGATTAGAAAACTAATTAATCTTCCTTTTCCATATTTTCCGTAAAGTTATGCGAATCCTGGAAGTGGGATATGATTACGACGGGTTAATACCTACGAGCTCGGCATGTCGCAGGTCGGTAATCACATGATGTCTTTTTCTTTACCGATCTCGAACCGTCGTTGATCGGATCAACTCGGCCGATCTCGGTTCGAGATAAGGATTTGAGTTCGGCCTTCACCGAGCTCGGTGATTGTTGCTTTGTAAACTTCTTTACCGATCTTGAACCGTCGTTGATCGGTATTAATTCACTGATCTCGGTTCAAACTCGTCGTTCCGAGCCGTTCGCAATGAGTTCAGTATTCCATCGCATTCTTACCAAACTGGCATTCTTACCGAACTGGTCGGTTAAAAAGTCCTTCGTGGACCTTTCTTTCGAGTTCGGAGGTCGGCAATCGTTTCGTGGGTTCGAACCGTCGTCAACCGGGATCAATTAGGCCGGTCTCGGTTCAAACCGGGCTAAACCGAGGAGTGCTAAACTCACCACTAACAGGAAGCATCTCCACTTTCCCTCATTCCTGTTTTGTTGGTGTGAATGACTCCACTTTGTTTCATGCTTTTGCTTCATTGTAATGTCTCTATTTAAATCAATGAAAAACCATAAAGAGGTAGTGATAATTACCCAAAGAAATATCTTGAGTTCTAAGTTATAATTCTCTTGCTTTGAAGAGGGACCAAAATTAGCATTTGTTCCTAACAATGTTGAACTCACCACCGAGCCGTAACCCGTCTAAGCCGACCAAGTCTACGATCAAAGCCGTTGGTTTGTGTTGCATCTCCGCGATCTTTGATCGGAGGGTTGGAATGGTCTCACAAATCATGGTCAAGATCTTGATCGCAAAATTGACTAACGGATCCACTAAACTAGAGATATCTATTAGTGGTGAGTTTAGCACTTCCCGGTTTAGCCCGGTTTGAATCTAGACTGGCCCAATTGATCCCGGTTGGCGACGATTCGAACTCGGAAGGAAATACACGAAGCAAGCATTAACCAATGAGTTCGGTGAGAATCCGAAGGAATGCCAAACTCATCGCGATCGTCCTCGAACGAAGAATCTGAACTGAGATCGGCGAATTATTCCCGATCGACGGCGGTTCAAGTTCGGTAAAGTCCACAAAGCGAATGCCATTATTCAAGTCAGGTAAAAAGATCGAACCTAAAATGAACGAACTCTGAACCGAGATCGGCGAATTATTCCCGATCGACGACGGTTCAAGTTCGGTAAAGTCCACAAAGCGACTGCCATTATTCAAGTCCGGTAAAAAGACCAAACCTAAAATGAACCAACTCTGAACCGAGATCGGTAATATATTCCCTATCGACGATGGTTCAAGTTCAGTAAAGTCCACAAAGCGACTGCCAACTTTCAAGTCCGGTAAAAACCGAACTCAATTTGAATCAACTCTAAACCGAGATCGGCTAATCATTCCCGATCGATGACGGTTCAAGATTGGTAAAGAATTCTATGAGATGGTTGCCGACCTACTAGTCCGGTGGTCCCAACTCATCGCTGTCAAAGCCTACTTCAGAGGCGCACGTGAAAAGTAAAAATGGGAGATTAATTAATGGTAGGCTTAGCAAAGCCTAACCTAGATTCCCCTAGAATTTGTAGTGGTCTCGGCAAAGCCTGATCTAGATACCCACTATAAATTCCATCACGTCATCACCGACGTCATCACCGTGTGACCACATTATTTGCTCTTCCACTATAAATAGGAAGAGAACCGAAGAAAAAAGAAAGGGGGGAAAATTTGGAGAAAGAGAGAGAAGAAAGAGAAAGGTCCAATCCGACTTCTTTTTCTTTACCAACCTCAAAAACTTTTTGTAACATTACCGAGTTCGATTTAATAAAACGAGATCCCAATCAATTTCAACCTTTATTCATTCTTGTGTGATTTCTACGATCAACAATTGGCGCTAGAAGGAGGGGGGCGAACCTCCGATCATCAAAGTTCGGATCTCGTCGATTAACTTAGTGATGTCAGGATCAATGACCGACTCAGTTCTCGAAGGCAACAACAACACCGGGGTCGACGCCTCCGACCTGACTATCGAACCACCTCCGTTGGCTCTGGTAGATATCACCACCACGTCGCCGCAGCTCGATCAACTCGCTCTCCTACAAGCCATGGCGGTACAGCTCGAACAACTCACCAAAAAGAACAACGACACATTTGACGCTTTGATCGCAACGCAGAGCGAATTCAGAGATCAGATTGGCGAACTCCAGAGCTAGGCCGCCCTCCGACATGAAGAAGAGACACCTAACCAAACCCGGCGAGCTTTATTCGCCGAGCTACCGCATAATCAAAGTCCTATATTCCAACCTCCGACCTAGGGATCCATCGGAAATAGAGCGCAACACACCGAGCAGACGTTTCTGAACCAGGAAATCCAAGGTGTCAAAGAATAGATTCGGGATATGAACTCCAAGATCCATCAAGTAACCAGCTCGGTGCCCGAGATTGATAGAGTGATTCAAGAGACTCAGAAAACCCCGTTCACACAACGGATCATCAACATCCCAGTCCGGCGATTGGAGAAAGTATAGATTACGCCGTATGAAAGACATGCCAACCCTCGTCATTTCATGACTTCATTCAGCATAATGATGAACCGTTTTCGTTTCGATACCGAGGAAGAAAAGGATGCCGCAAAATGTCAATCTTCGTTGAAAACCTCAGTGGCATCGCACTCGATTGGTTCTCACAATTGGAGGGAAATTCAGTCAACAGTTATACCAAGCTATCTACAAAATTTCTGAAACGGTTCACGATGTTCATTAAGTAGAGGACTCGAAACGCGGACCTTTGGGCCATGGAACAAGAAGAGAACGAACCACTACGGAGCTTTATGAATCGATTCAAGGCGATCATGTCTCATTGTACTATTGACGACGAAGCTGCGATAGAAGCTCTCTATAAAGCAACTTGGTATAAGTCAGATTTTCACAAGGAGATCAAACGTAATTGGCCCAGCACTCTGGAAGACGCTCTACACAAATCACACATATTCATCCTCGAGGAAGAAGAGGAGGCCGCAAAGGATAAGCAGTACGCCCTCTCCAAACAGGTCGCTCACAAGGAGAAACCGAGAGAAGAAAACCGCGAGTTCCGTAACCACGCCGAACGACGACAAGCGTCTCATCAAATCAGCGCCATACAACCGCAACAAGGCTGGAGTAATACGTGGGTCAGACCGGCAGAAAGCACGAAGGAAACCACAAGCGATCCCGCATCATTTTGCAAATTTCACAACAGGTCGGGTCATAGCACCGAGGAATGCCGACATCTTAAGGATCTGCTGCTTCAGAGTTACAGGAGGGGCGAGATCCCAACTCAAGCCACTTCCCGACCTAGTAACATGTTTCGACGTGGCGGAGATCGGCAACGTGATAATACGGGCAATTTCACGCCAGCCATGGATAACAGTGATGCAGAACCCTCAAAGCGAGATCGAGAGAAGCAACCAGAGAATCTCTCGATCCCGACTCCCCGAAAGAGAGTGCACATGATCATGGGAGCACTCGAGTCTTGCAACTATTCAGTTCGGGCAATTAAGAATACATATGAGAAGCAACCGCGGCACAGCGAAACAACCGTGCTTCGATAAATGGCGAGCCCATAATATTCACAGAGGCCGATACAATTGGGCTCCATATGCCCCATAATGACCCGCTGGTTGTTGAGTTACTTATTGGAGACGTCGACGTCGAAAGGGTACTGGTTGACACCGGAAGTTCGGTCAATGTGATCTTTAAACAAACACTAGAACGAATGGACTTCCCGGACTCCGAGATCAAGCCATATATTGAGCCACTGACCGGGTTTTCGGGAGAACAAACCATGACCACGGGAACGGTCAAGATACCGATCTATGTCGGGGGAATAGCGAGAATGGTGAAGTTCTTGGTCTTAGACAAACCGGCGATCTACAATGTCATACTCGGAACGCCATGGTTATATGCAATGAGGGCTGTCATCTTGACTTATCACCAATGCGTCAAATTTCCGACACCAACCGGAGTCTTCACCCTCATAGGGAATCAATCGATGTCCCGGACATGCTACATCAACGAATGCAAATTACGGACCGCACCTCGTACTTGCGTAATCAGCTCGGATATAATATCTACCGATCAGCTTAAGCGAGAATCAATCATCCAAGTTAGCATTGACGATCTCAAGCCCGAAATGTGCGTAGGCATCGGAGCCGAGCTAGACGAAAACATAAAAGGCGAACTCATTCGTTTCCTCAAGAAGAACGAATCAACCTTCGCCTGGTCCATCGAAGATATGCATGGGATCGACCAGAAAATTGCTTGTCACAAGCTCAATATCGACCAGACCTTCAAACCGATCAAACAGAAAAGGCGAAAACTCGGCCCGTTGAAAGCACAAGCCGTCAACGATGAGATCCAACGATGAAGTCAGATACCCGGACTGGTTAGCCAACCCGGTCGTCGTAAAAAAGAAAAACAGGAAATGGAGGATTTGCATCGACTTTACCGACCTTAACAAGGCATGTCCGTAAGACAGTTTTCCGCTCCCACATATCGATAGACTGGTCGAAGCGACCGCGGGAAACAAGCTCCTCTCATCCATGGATGCCTTTTCTGGCTACAATCAGATACTCATGCATCCCGACGATCGTGAGAAGACATCATTCATCACAGATCGGGGCATCTATTACTATAAGGTCATGCCATTCGGCCTTAAGAATGCCGGCGCGACTTTTCAGCGACTCGTCAACCGCATGTTTGCAAGTCAGCTCGGGCGGACCATGGAGGTTTATATTGACGGTATGCTCGTGAAATCCATCATCGCTCAAGATCATGTCCGACACCTCGGCGCATGTTTCGAAGTCCTCAACCAGTACGGCATGAAGCTCAACCCCACTAAATGCACCTTTGGGGTAACATCCGGCGAATTTCTCGGATACATCATCACTCAAAGAGGAATCGAAGCCAACCCAAAGCAGATCTCGGCACTCTTTGACCTACCGTCCCCAACTACGAAGCGAGAAGTACAGCGATTAACGGGTCAGATCGCGGCACTCAAAAGATTCATCTCCCGATCAACAGATAAATGCTTACCGTTCTACCAACTGATGCGCGGTAATAAGAAACTTGAGTGGGACGATGAGTGCGAAGAAGCATTTAAACAACTCAAAGAATACTTATAGACCCCACCGATCTTGGTAAAACCCGAAGACGGCGAAACCCTCTACCTCTACATCGCAATTTCCAACTCGGCAGTCTGTCTTAGTTCGGGAAGATCGAGGTGAGCAGAAACCGGTCTTCTATATCAGCAAGTCGTTAGACGGGGCCGAGATGAGATATCCCACGCTCGAAAAGCTAGCACTCGCCGTCGTTATCTCAGCCCAGAAACTACGGCCTTACTTTCAATCACATTCGATCACGGTTTTCACCGATCAACCGATACGAACAATTCTGCACAGTCTGACACAGTCCGGCAGGCTTGCTAAGTGGGCAATCGATCTTAGCGAATACGACATCGAATACAAGGGTAGGACAACCATCAAGTCCCAGGTTTTGGCTGATTTCCTAATCGAGCTACCCCAAGAATTGATAATGACCGAACTCACCGGAGGGGAGAAATGGCTCCTTCACGTTGACGGCTCGTCGTCAAATCATGGTTCGAGCATCGGCATACGCCTCCAGTCCCCAACCGGGGAAATTTTGGAGCAATCCTTCCGTCTCGAGTTCCATGCATCGAACAATGAAGCCGAATACGAGGCACTCCTTGCCGGACTAAGGTTAGCAAAGGCAATAGGAGCGACGCATATACAAGCATTCTGCGACTCGCAGCTCGTCGCCAGTCAGTACAGTGGCGAATACAACGCCAAAAACAATCGCATGGACGCATACGCCAAATTAGTAAAGGAGCTCGCTGCCGAGTTTAAATTCTTTAACCTGACCAAGTTAGCTCGCGGAGATAACGCGTCAGCCGATGCCCTAGCTGCCCTTGCCTCAAGTTCGGATCCTCATCTCCGATGCTCGATTCCGGTTGAGAGCATCTCGCGATCGAGCATCGAGCCAGCCGAGACTTGTAACATAACCACACGCATACGTAACTACGAGATGATTCATGCTGCTGATCCCGAGCCAAGAAAAGCAATGAGCAGTCCGGATTCCGAGCCTAATATAAACCGGACACATCCCAAACGAACCAGAGCAACGAGATCAGTCAGACAAAGACGAAATCTCCGAAGGGCTCCATGCCCCTGTTGACATCGAAGCCGAATAAGAAGAGGAACCCGAAGACTGGACTATGGAGATCAAAATGTACATCGACGAGGGAACGGTTCCAGTCGACAAATGGGCAGCTCGGCGTCTTAAAATGCGAGCTGCCCATTACATCGTTCTCGATGGCAAACTGTACCGGTGGAGCGCTTCGGGAGTCTTGTTGATTTGCGTGCAAAGCAAAGACGTAAATGATGTCATGAGAGAAGTACACGAGGGAGCAGGAGGCAATCACTCCGGAGGTCGGTCCTTAGCCCTAAAGATAAAGAAGGCAAGCTATTATTGGCCGACGATGCTAAGTGACTGCGAGAAGTTCGCAGCCAAATGCGACAAGTGCCAGAGACACGGCCAAATGATTAAACTCCCGACCGAGCTACTTATCACTTCGACGGCACCCTACCCCTTCATGCGGTGGGCAATGGATATCATCGACCCACTACACCGTTCTACCAACCAAAAACAGTACATCCTAGTCATGACCGACTACTTTACCAAATGGGTTGAAGCCGAATCCTACACCGACATACACGGTCTTGACGTTCAAAAATTCGTCTGGAAGTATATCATAACCGACATGGCGTGCCGTACGAGATTGTCACAGACAACGGATCACAATTTATCTCGACTATATTCAGCGATTGGTGTGCTAAATGGAAAATTCGACTAAGTTATTCTACCCCAAGGTATCCACAGGGCAACGGCCAAGCAGAGGTAACCAACAAAACTATCATTGACGGCCTCAAGAAACAGTTAGACGCCAAGAAAGGATTCTGGGCCGACGAGTTGGATGGGGTCCTATGGTCACACCGCACTACACCTAGGAGATCTACCGGCCAATCACCTTTCTTTTTAGCCTACCGAGATTGGTTTCCCAACCATACGCCGAACAATGCTTACACAAACTGTTGATGTCAACGACGAGATGTTGTTTGACAACCTCGACACGCTCGAGGAGCAGCGCGGACAAGCATTGCTCCGAATTCAGAACTATCAGTATTTATCAGCATGCTACTACAACAAAAAAGTTCGAGGTCGACATTTCAACGACGGTGATCTCGTCTTACGAAAAGTCTTCCAAGGGACCGAAGAGAAAAACGCTGGCAAACTCGGCACTAATTGGGAAGGACCATATCAGATAATGTGGGTCGTCAAACCCGGCATCTACGAACTAATTAAGATGGACGGAACGCCGATCCTGAGATCGTGGAATTCAATGAATCTCAAGCGCTACTATAACTAAGTTCGGCATCGAGCAAAAAAAAAAAAAAAAAAAAAAAAAA
>PKMM01050384.1:89057-141080 GCA_002933915.1 Eutrema heterophyllum | reverse complement strand
AAATATGGTTTTTTTTTTTTTTTTTTTTAAACTTTGGTTTTCATTTATAGTTTTTGTTTAATTTTCTTAATCTAACATAACTATTATTTTTTTTCCTAATACCTTTAAGATTATAAATTTTGTCTATTTTTTTCCTAATACCTTTTAAGATTCCTAAAATTTTATTTTTATTGTTAATATTATGTGTTAAAATATAATTGAAATTTTATGAAACACGTGTCAAAATATAATTGGAAATTTATTAAATATATGCCAAAATCTAATCGATTAACTTAACACATTTAAAATATAATTGGAAATTTATGAAACACGTCACACATGTCAAAATATAATTGGAAATTTATCAAACACATGTCAAAATCTAATCGATTAACTTAACACGTGTCGCGATCATGCGAGTTACTAAATTTGAAACATTCTGCATTAATATTAAATAAAATTTGACAAGTTTGAAATTTTAATATGAAATCTAAACATATAAGAAATCGAGTACTTTAAAAAAAATTATGATTAATTTCAAAAACATACGAAATAAATATATATTTTGAAGAAAAAATTTGGTGAAACATATGTCATATGTTCTCGTACGTATACACATGACACATACATATATAGTTTGGTCGTGATTGTATATTAATAATTTTCCTTTTTTAAGTTTCTTTTTGTCATAATGGAAAAGATTATAAACTTTTAAGTTTGGTCGTATATTAATAATTTTCCTTTTAAGTTTAGAGTATATTTATAATTTCTCTTTCTTAAGTTTGGTAGTGGTATAAACTTTTAAGTTTCCTTTTGTCACTTTCCTTTATTGTAAGTTTTTCTTACTTATTCTTGTTTTCTATTTTTGTAAGATTGTATTTTTTTCGTTTTTCTTTTTAAGTTTAGAGTATATTTATAATTTTTCTTTTTAAAGTTTGGTCGTGGTATAAACTTTTAAGTTTCCTTTTGTCACTTTCCTTTATAGTAAGTTTTCCCTACTTATTCTTGTTTTCTCTTTTTTTAAGATTGCATTTTTTAGTTTAACATTTTTTAATATTTACTTTAATTCATTTTTACTTTTTTTTAATTAATTGACACATGTCAATATCTAAATTAACTGAGACAAATGTCACAATCTCGTGAGTGAAAATTATCCTACGTGTCACACTCACGTTAAAAGATCCGGCTTTATATAATAAGATTACTGCAAAAAAAAACCATCATCTTTATTTTTTTTGCAAAATTGACCTATCACATTTGAAAAATGCAAATCAATCCACTTACCTCAAAATTTACCCGCAAAACAATCTTTCCGTGAAATGGTCGTTATATCAATAACGGAATTCAAAACGCACAATATTATCTTTACAAAATCCATATTGTTTTAAGTATTTTAATTATTTATTAAAATTAATAAAATAAAATTAAAATAAAAATAAACTAAAAACGTTCTTTCTCCTTTCTCCTTTCTCCTTTCTCCTTTCTCCTCTATACCAGTTTCATCAAATCGATTGCTTTTAACAAAAAATCTTTGTTGCTCATCAAATCGAATTCACTTAGTTTGTGTTGTTCTTAACAAAAACCCAAATTTACCAATTTTATCAAATTTAATTGAGATAATAGTGGAAGATGAGATTCACAACTATAATCATACAAAATTTCATTGTACATACTCGATTTCTCCCTCACGATTTAAATCATGAGCGAGGCTCCAAGTTTTGAATCCTCAAATTCGTCGCTGGTTCTCCTCGATTCGAATCCTCAAACCCATAGTAAGAAACAAATGCCCCAGAAAGAAAGTCGATATCGATTCTCGTTAAATCGATATCAATCGTCGAGACCCCAAAATTGATCTCACCTAAATCGATTTCCCTAAAACCCTAATTTTTGACTTTCCCCAAATCGAGTTAAGTATTTTTGGCGATATACCCTAGCAAATTTTAACATATCATGCCGTTTTTCACTTTAAAAAACAACAACGCAGATCGAAACATCATGCCGTTTTAACACGATTGAAACTTTGTGTTTTAACTTATGTCTATTTTTTTCACAGAATCTTAGATTGCCACGTCATCATATGGGCTTGGCAGTTTTGCAGGTGACTTTTGAGTTGATGGGATTGACCTGCATTTTCCAGAGCTGGGGGTTATTCTGGCAAAGAAAAATAAAGATCATAGATTTTTTTGCAGAAAATCCCTACTTTAACAATTAAATATGTTCTATATGTATCCGATTTGTCGAAAAAATAAGTTATGAATCTAACTTCCACTAAGGCTTCGAATGGTGACAGCGGTTTGAGCGGTGCGGGATAAGCGGTTTAGGAGGTGCGGTGCGGTTTTAGTGCGGTGCGGTTGGAAGAAACGCATCATGCGGAACAAGTGCGGTTACTGCGGAACAAGCGGTGCGGGACAATATATGAATGGTGAAAAAAACAATATGCGGTGCGGTCCAAATGTGTGAATGGTGAAAATGTAAAAAGCGGTGCGGAATATATATTTTAGATAAATATTTTATAAATAAAAATAGATTAATGATATTTATATGATCATAAATTAAAAATTATTAATTTGTTAATGATCAAATCTTTTTCATAAATTAATTACTTATTTACACAACTCTTTTGTTAAAAGACAGAAAACCCATTTTCAATCACTTATTTACACAAATGCCATTTTGATTTTTTTTTTTCAGAAAAAAATTAAAATATAAAACTCAAAAAAATATCTATTCTCTCCCTTAAATCTATTCAGACGAAAAAAAAAAAAAAATCTCGCCTCGCCTCATGTCCAGTTGCCGTCAAGCTCGATTCTCGCCTTCTCTGTCGTGACCCGTAGCCGCCGCAGCACCGCCCTAGCCGCCAGAACCCACCGTCGCGCCGAACCCTAGCCTCCGTGTGGATTGATTCCACCGAGAGAGGTAACCGCAAGCCTTTAACCTTTCGATCTAGGTTGTGTTCTCGCTTGAATGTTGAACTGTGACTTTAACCAAAGGTTTTTTAGCATTTCATTTTCTGAGCAGATTCATCTTGTAAAACCTAGATTTGGTTTATGTAGACGAACATGAACAGGTCACGAGACAAATAAGTCTGCGACAAGCAAATAAATCTGCGATAAACAAATAAGTCTGCGGCAAACAAATAAGTCGCAGACTTATTGTGTATGTCGCAGACTTATTTCCTTTGTTGCTGACTTGTTTCCTTTGTTGTCATGTTGCAGACTTGTTTCATTTGTTGCAGACTTGTTTCATTTGTCGCATACTTGTTTCATTTGTCGCATACTTGTTTCATTTGTTGCAGACTTTGTTGTTTTTTGTCGCAGACTTGTTTCATTTGTTGCAGACTTGTTTCATTTGTTGCAGACTTGTTTCATTTGTTGCAGACTTGTTTTATTTGTTGCTGACTTGTTTCATTTGTCTCTTCTCTGCCCTAGCCGCCAGAACCCGCCGCCGCGCTGCACCCTAGCCTCCGCGTGGATTGATTCCACCAAGAGAGGTAACCGCAAGGCTTTAACCTTTCGATCTAGGTTGTGTTCTCGCTTGAACGCTGAACCGTGACTTTAACCAAATGTTTTTTGCATTTCATTTTCTGAGCAGATTCATCTTGTAAAACCCAGATTTGGTTTCGGTAGACGAACATGAACAGGTCACGAGACAAATAAGTCTGCGACAAGCAAATAAATCTGCGACAAACAAATAAGCATGCGGCAAACAAATAAGTCGCAGACTTATTGTGTATGTCGCAGACTTATTTCCTTTGTTGTTGACTTGTTTCCTTTGTTGTTATTGTTGCAGACTTGTTTCATTTGTCGCAGAATTGTTTCATTTGTTGCAGACTTTGTTGTTTTGTTGCAGATTTTTTTGTCGCAGACTTGTTTCATTTGTTGCAGACTTGTTTCATTTGTTGCAGACTTTGTTGTTTTTGTTGCAGATTGTTTTGTCGCAGACTTGTTTCATTTGTTACATACTTGTTTTATTTGTTGCTGCCTTGTTTCATTTGTCTCTTCTCTGCCCTAGACGCCAGAACCCGCCGCCGCGCCGAACCCGCCGCCGCGCCGAACCCTAGCCTCCGCGTTGGATTGATTCCACCAAGAGAGGTAACCTTAAGACTTTAACCTTTCGATCTAGGTTGTGTTCTCGCTTGAATGTTGAACCGTGACTTTAACCAAAGGTTTTTAGCATTTCATTTTCTGAGCATATTCATCTTGTAAAACCCAGATTTGGTTTCTGCATACGAACATGAACATGTCACAAGACAAATAAGTCTGCGACAAGCAAATAAATCTACGACAAACAAATAAGTCTGCGGCAAACAAATAAGTCGCAGACTTATTGTGTATGTCGCAAACTAATTGTGTATGTCGCAGACTTATCTCCTTTGTTGCTGACTTGTTTCCTTTGTTGTTATTGTTGCAGATTTGTTTCATTTGTTGCAGACTTTGTTGTTATTGTTGCAGATTTGTTTATCGCATACTTGTTTCATTTGTTGCAGACTTGTTTTATTTATTGCAGACATGTTTCATTTGTCGCACACTTGTTTCCTTTGTTGCAGACATTGAAATAAAATCACATTTTCTTTAGTTCCACTTTTAAACATTGAAATAAAATCACATTTTCATTAGTTCCAAGTGCATTTTTGATTAACCTAAGTACCTTTCCAAGACATGACTCTAATTCCCCTAATTTGATAAATTTGATCAAATCCCATCTATAAATTCACATAGCTCGGAGAAAAAAAAAACAATCCCTGAAAATAGAAATAGAAGGTCTTGCTGCGCCGGAAATAGATGAAAAGACAAGCTCTGAAATGGTTAAATAGCGGAGAACAAATAAGTATGCGACAAACAAATAAGTCTGCGACAAACAAATAAGTTTGCGACAAATGACAAAGAGAAAACAAAACATATAAGTGTACGACAAAGGAAAACAAAACTGCAACACACATAATAAGTCTGCGACAAAGGAAAACAAAAATGCAACAAAACAAATATGTCTGTGACAAATGACAAATGAAAAACAACAATATAATTTGCAACATGATCGCCACGGAGAACGGGATCGGCGACGACGATGGAGAACGGCGGCGATGAAGAAATTTTTCGGGTTGCAGAAAATGTTGACGACGGCCGCACATAACCCTAATGGTGCATTGGCATTTTCGTAAATTTGTTACTTATTAGGGACATCTCGAAGTTCGAAATAAGTCTGCAACACATAAAAAGTTTGCGACAAACAAAGTGTTATTTTAGTCAGAAAACAAGTCTGCAACACAGTCTAATAAGTCTGCAGTTTTTAATGCCACGTAAGCAATTTACAAATAAGTCTGCGACGTTGAGCATAAAATCTGCGACAAAAATAAATCTGCGACAAGCGATATTATTTCAGTAAGACCTTTTAGGTGTCGCAGACTTAGTCTTTTTGTCGCAGATTTTCCAAAAGTCTGCAACAAGGCATTTAAGTTTGCAACAAACAACTGCAGATTTTTTATAAGTCTGCATAATAAGTCTGCAAATGAACTTAAGTCTGAGACAAAGGGAATAAATTTGCGTAATAAGTCTGCAATCAAAATAAGTCTGCACAGACTTATTAAGTTTGTGCAGACTTAATAAGTCTGCAACAAAGCACATTAAGTCTGCGCCGAAAAGTCTGCAACACGCATAATAAGTCTGCAGATGTGCGCAAACTTAATAAGTCTGCAACATTGAAAAATAAATCTGCATATTAAGTCTGCATAACAAGTCTGCATATTAAGTATGCATAACAAGTCTGGACAGATTTGTCGATTTATTAAGTGTGCAACAAAGGTCTGTAGACTTATTCTGAAAAACGCGGTGACATTTTTGTAAATAAATCAAACTTTAGCTTACGTGGAAATAATTTAGTAATGGCAGTTTCGTAATAACGTTTTTTCTAACAAAAGCAAATAAGTGTATAATGGGCAAAAACATGCTTTTTTCCTTCCAGTTATTCTATGTTAGTCTAGTCCTTACCCAATTTATACATGTTATTCTAGTTTTTCTCCCTTATTAAAATTTTAATAAATTTGTTTGGCATTTTATAATAATATATTTATTGCTAAAATCAAATTAAAAAATACATCCAAAAAAACCAAGTAAAATAATATAATACAATATAGCCATAATCAAATTATTTTTAAAGTTAAAGTTTTAATTTATAAATATAACAAACTATATTTGTTGTTAAAAATACATTAAATTCAAAATATTAAGTATAATACAATACATAAAAAAATTTATCGACTATTTTGATTTGCCCATAACATATTTTCTATATTGTCCCTTAGTCGTGTCATATATCCTCCATCTGCTCCATCTTCTACATCAGTTGCTCCCATGTCATCTAAATCAGGCTCCCGATCTGTGTTGTTTATTCTCGTCTCTGTCATTACTTCTGCAAAGTCTGCATCTGAGAAGTTTGAAATTTTAATAAAATTATGTAATCCCATAGTAGCCAGCCATTATCACTCTCTTTTGTACGTGAATATTATATCTTGGAAAATCAGAAAGAATCCTCCATTTCTTCTTCCAAACTCCAAAAGTCCTCTCAATAACAGAACTTAAAGAAGCATGACGTCGATTGAACAATTCTTCTTTTTTCCTCGGAGGAGGACCAGAGTTGAACTGTGACATATGATACCTCACAACTCTATTACGTGTTGATTTATAGGGAGCCAAAAACCCTTGCTTGTTTGGATAGCCAGAATCAACGACGTAATACTTATCGAAAGGAGGCATAGGGAACTCAGAATCACTTCGTTGTGCCATGGCCAAAACGGCTGTGTCGTGACATGACCCCGGGGCTCCATTCCAAATATATGTGAATAACATATTTAAATCACATATTGCCATGACATTCAAGGATGCATTATCATGCCGATTCCAATACATTCTTGTAATTCAGGTTTCACTTTGACGCAAACATGAGTCCCATCCATAGCTCCAACGCATCCACTAAAATATGGATAATATACTCGGTCTACTTGAAGCCTTTCAAGAATTTGTTGGAGTTCTTGAATTGTCGGAATTCTAATATAATCACATGCAAGTAGTTCAATCGCTGTTAGAACTTCACTAAATTTTCTCTTCACAGTCTTCTGATTTCGTCCAAACCTTAAACTAACATCTCTTTGAACTTCATTGTGTCCACATATCCGTAGAAACATAGCAACACTTTCTTCAATGCTTATATTTAATGTTGGTTGTAACCCGTAATTCGTTTGTAGAATGTTACACAATGTTTTAAAACATGGAAGTGACATTCGTAGTAACTGAAGACAAGCAGCATCATCTTGTTGTAATCGACGCTAAATATTCCTCAATCCCAAACCTCTATCAGTTAGGGACGGTGCTCTTTGGAAATGTTGATCATAATAACTCAAAGCTGGTTGAATTACTAACTCCTCAAATTACTCATTTTTCAAATTCCACAATTCAATCCTCTCTTCGTAACTTAGACTGTGGATGCCTTGTGATCGCAACTGGCATATACGAAAAGCCTGAAATTTTATACGCATAATATAAAAAAAAATCATCAGCCAAATATCAACTAACATTAAACAATAACATAAAATACACTTATCCTTAGAATACAATTATTCATAAAAACAATTACACAATATGCATATATAGACTACTGAAAAACAGATAATATTTCAAACATAAACGAGAATGATAAACCATAGGAAACTAATTCTCGTCTCCTGAATCACTTTGATGATCTTCATTTGTACTTGCATTTATTCCTTATGAGGTTTCCCAAATATTGAATAGACCTCATGGTCTAGGAGTTTGTGAAACTTGAGAAGTTTCAAAATAATTTGTGAAACCGAAACCCGGTGATGATGCATGTTGAACATTTTGTGAAACCCCTACTGGTGCAGCATGTGAAACTTCTTGTTCAGTATTCCTCATACTTCCTTCTTGTCCTCCCACTAAAAATCCATATTGAACATTTGTTAGAGTCGTTCCCGATGATCCGCTTTGTTGAAAATTTGGTGTCTGGCGCACTGCGTGAAAGTTGGATGGCGAACCCCAGGGTTGAACGTTTGGTGGAAGCCCCCACTGTACATCTGTTGGTGGTGTGCCCCACTGTGCATCAATTGGTGGTGTGCCCCATTGTCCAGCAGTTGGTGGTGTGCCCCATTGTCCGGCATTTGGTGGTGTGCCCCATTGTCTGGCATTTGGTGGTGTGCCCCCATTGTCCGGCATTTGGTGGTGTTGTCCGGCATTTGGTGGTGTGCCCCATTGTCCGGCATTTGGTGGTGTGCCCCATTGTCCAGCATTTGGTGGTGTGCCCCCATTGTACAGCAGTTGGTGGTGTGCCCCATTGTCCTAAATGTTGACTCCCATATAAGTGGCCCGAGCTCAGCCTTTTTGGCAAATCTTGATCGTTCCGTGAAACACTAGTCATAGCTTCCAGCAGTTGTATCTTATCCTCGTCGGTACCTCCAGTTATATCTATGAAATACTTACGCCAAAATTTTAGCTCTTTAAATGAATCAATGCATGCCCAATAAAATCTGGTGTTCTTTGGAAGCTCCAACTCAAGGAATATCGCTTCCGCCTTTTTGAATTCATCGTAATCTTCTTGGTCAAAACTACCTGGGCAAAGTTGTTGCAAACTTTGTCGTTAGAACTCTTTATAACCAGTAATGGTGTCTTGTATGGTTGTCTCAAAAGATTGTCTTCTACGACCTCCTGAGCTACCTCCAGATCTATGCAAACTACTCCCCCGCCTGACACTTGACTGAGAATTTTGTCTCCTCCTTTGCTCACCTCTTCCAACAGGGTTTCGTAATGTATCACGACTGAACTCATTCGAAGGGAGTCCATCATCATCAAGGTTAACACGATACACTTCTTCATCTTCTTGGGCCTTATGAACTTGAGTTTGAGGCATGTCACCACCATCGATGTCTGAGTAACCATGGCTGACATCATCTATCCGTCTCTCATTCGTTATCTCTTCTCTTCTTTGTCGTGAGGAATGTTGTGGTTGCGAAGAAACATCGTATAATACAAAACAGCGTTGCATCACATCCCAAAACTCATGCGGTTTTTGGTTGAGCTTACTAGTTAATTTGCAGCCCTATAATACAAAATATATATTATTTGTGTGTGTTTGTGTGTTTATGTTAGTATTAGTAAATTTACAAAAAAAGATTAGGAGTTATTACCAACTCACGAGCTTTCCACCACTCGTCAGATGCATGAATCTCGGATGTCTTAGAATCAACCGAGATCTCGGTGAAACCCATAAGTTCCTTCCACTTTTTATACGTTTTTTTGAAGTCATCTAGTTTGTTTTTAAAAAACCCGTATTTTATATTCATGTTAAATGCTAAGTTGAATTTATCAACCATGTACTCTCGACCAAGGTGCGACAGATCCTTAAGAGTGTAATTATTGATGGAAATTGCATGATCAAACAATTCAATCAAAGTTTTTTCTTGTTCATAAGTCCATTTATGCCTCGGTGTGCTCTACAAATTTTAAAAATTTGTAGAGTTAGTTTAATCTATTTTCCAAAAACTATAACTTATATAGTAAAATGTCTTTGCTAAAAAAAATATAATAAAATTTTTACTCTTGTTGTTATTTCAGAGGGAGCATTTGTGTCTCTTTGCCCGAAAGAATTTGTGTTTGATTGACCCGTAGACGGCATATCTGCATTTAACAATATAATACCATAAATAATTAAATCACTAAGATATTATAATACCATTTTATTCATAACATTGGTTTTTCATTGTTATATAAAATAACATATATTTAANAGATTATGGTAATTTTTGTTAGTGAAACTATTCTTTTTAATATATATTAATAACGAGTTCATAAGAAGTTTTATCCATTTTTTGTTAACATAAAAATCTATCATTTTAATTATCTGTACAAGCTTGTTTTTTATATGCGTTAGAAATAGAAAGATTTTCTGATGAGATAATAAACAAATTCTGAGATAATATTATTGTCCCACATAGGGAACAAAAGATGAAATATAGAAAACTATTCTCTTATATAACCCCATTAGTCTTGATTATATTTAAGATGGACACTAAATATTTTTATTACATATAAATTTTAAGTTAATTAGTAAAGTAGGAGTGTTACAGTTAGAACCATACGAAACATATTTACATCTTTTTAAATAAAAAATACAAAAATTATTATTAATATTTTGTAAGAACAAGAAAAAAGTACGAAAATTATTTATCATCTAATTGTAGTTATTTATGGATACAAGTTTTACATCAATTATAAAAAGTGATATAAATATTTGACATCAATTATTATAACCGTATTTTACTTGTAGTTATAATTTAAAACACTAAATTTTCAAACCTAATTATTTAAAATTTAAAAATTGCTACTATGTATCTCCTATAAGCATAGATAACATCAACTTAACTTGCTACTATATATATCCTGAGAACTAAAATATAATTTATTTTTAATGTTTGGGCGTGAAGAGTTTTACATTTTTTTTATATTTTAAATGTTACATTATAATGTTAATCATATATATATATATAGATGTATTATCTAACATATTATGTTTACAAAAAAAATTGCATACTGTCGAAAAAAAAATTGCCTACTTGGTGCAAACGAATTGGAGAATTTTTGGAGAGTGTTTAGTTTTTGAGAGAATTTTTGGAGAATATTTAGTTTTGGAGAGAATTTTTGGGGAGTGTTTAGGTTTGGAGAGAATTTTTGGGTTGAGAGTGATATACAGAGGAAGTGGAATTTTATAGAGTTTTTATTTTGGATTTGAAAAAAAAAAAAATTAATAATAATCAAAGAACCACAACGAACCACACTTCAAACGCACCCCTTCCCCTACTTTTCTCCTCCATGTGCGGAACTTGTTTGATCTTTCCACCATCTATCTTTTTTTTTTTTTTTTTTTTTCTAAATATCAACATGTTGCTTCACCACGTAAATGGTGACTTTATTTGTCAACCACATTGTGTTTAGTTGAAACACACTAAACATTTACAGCCTAAGTGGAAACGAATTCTTGGAACTCCATTTCAACTCAATAGAGCAAATGAAGCTTTACTTATAATTCGATTTTCCAGTTAATTTTTCTTTTTATTTAGGATTGGATCCAACATTCCCATTTCGGACCTATGATGATGATTCATCTTTTCAGATCAAGAATCAAAGGAAACTTTTGACAAACAAATCATCTCTCTAACACAAAGTTTTGGGTTATTCATTTATTCAAAGTGTGATCCAATTAATATATGTAACTTGAACGATCTTTTCAACTAGTTAATTTTTTTTTTTTGCTACAACTGTAAATATCATTAATAGAATGAATGTGAGGTTTAAACCTATATACTTGTTACCTTGACAAAAAAGAATAAAAACAAGGAAACAAAAAGCTTAGGAAAAGCGAATTGTCTTCAGATTAGCCAAAGAGGCATGAGGTCTTTGAGTTGTCGCATTTGTCTTCTAGCAGAGATGGAGTTACGGACTATGCGGTAGATGTCCTTGAAGACCGTTGATGGGGGAATAGTATGCGAGTTGAATAACAGGTTGTTGCGGTGCCGCCAAATGATGTACACCGTTGCCTGGGCCACTAGTCTCCTGAGGGTAAGTGGGGAGGTTGGTGTCGCCGTGTTTGTCCAGGCCGAGAGAGCTTGCCACAAGGAGAAGGTTGTAGGAGTAAGTCCCAGTCTGAGCTGAACTGAAGTCCAAATACCTGAACTGAAGTCACACCGCAACAGAGGTGGTCTCTTGATTCATCATGAAGTGAGCAAAAACTGCATGTTTTCGGAATCAGCAAGCCCCATGAGGCCAGCCTGGCCCAAGTCGGTAGTCTATCTAGGTGCGAGATCCACATCATAAAAGCATGTTTTGGTGTAGATGCCTTAAACCAAACAGATTTAGTCCAATTCTGCACTTCAGCCTTTGGCTTAAGGATTTCCCATGTTTTTGGTGATGAGAAGCCTCTGCAATTTTCATCTTCCACATACCAGCCATACAAGTCTTCGGAGAGTGTTGGTCCTGGAAAACTTACAGTGGTTAGATGTGCATGTAGACTAAGCGCTTGGTCTGATCTTGGAGAAGGAAGAATCCATCTCGAGGCGTTACAAGCATCCGAGACAGAGGTTGTTAAGCGAATCCGCATAGCAGTAGGACCTTCCTCTCCAATGTGCTTGATGAGAGGACCTAGGGGAGTCCAAACATCATACCAAAAACTAGCTTTAGCTTCATTCCAACCTCACATCTGATGAATCTCTCGACCAGATGTATCAGCTTCAGCAGAGATTTCAACTAGTTAACTAGTGGATATAATCTTTTACCAACCAAAGTAGGCTCATCATAGAGGAGATATGGACTTGTCATTACAACTAAGTGGTCACTTGTAAACGTTTAGGGTTAAGCCTAAATAGGCTTTTATTAACCTAATTAACAATCATTTCCATTACTTAATATTTGCAAAGAATCCAAAAACACAAATCAAATTCTTGCATTCCCTTTTACTCTACAACGGACAATTTTATCACCTTATAAGCATCCACGCCAAACGGTTCAACATGCACCACGAGTAAACTTGTCTTCATTAATCTGCATAAATGATAATAAATCGCACTTTCTGGGATTCGAACTTCAGATCTCCTGGTGTAAAAGCATTAGTGAACTCTTGATCAACCATTGGAGCAAGAGGGCTTCCTGGCAAATTTAGTTTAATCACTTAAGTTTTACCATACTACTTTCTTTTTAAACAACTAATTCAATAAAAAATTTATTTCAAATATTTCCTAAACCAAAATGTTGAAATATATAGAATCCATATACTTCTTGTTTAGATTCAGTTTAGATAACTGTAGAATCGTGGAACCACGATATTTAATGCGATTTCATTAGCTTTTTCCCACCACTACACATCATTTTTAGTTGTTGCTGCAAATATATCAAATTGTAATTGGATAAAGCATTTTTTAGTTTTTTTTGTGGGCAAACCTTACTTTTCATTCATTCAAACTTTGCGGTTTGCGGTTACAACAGTAAGGAAGAGTTATCAAAACTCTTAGGTTAATACAATAAAACTTGAAAGCTCTAGAAGATAAAGTTGAGAACTCAGAAAAATGCGATAGCGAATCTCATAAGCTATATGGATGCGTCAACATAACATTCACAGCTAAACCGGAAGGAAGTAACTTAGTTATTTTAACTTGTGATGTTGAAAGATTGCCCATACCTCCAAATCTCGTTGAAGCCGAAACGAAACCCGATGCATTTTTTGGTCTCGTGTAGACCGCTATACAAGATAACAAATACGTAAGGGATTTGAAAAAAAAATCTTGGTTTTGAAACCGAAGAAAAATCTTCTCGAGAAAAATTACTGGAATAGTTTTCTCCCCGAAAGAAGAGGAGGGTGGAAGCGATTTCTCCCAAATGGTAGAAGTTATCTCTCGTTAAAGGAGGAAGTTGAGAAACATGGACCCACATGGTCTAAATATTTCATCTTTGATCGATTGGCGGCAGAAAATGATCTTGGGCTTGAGATTGGGCATTTTTTTAGTTAAACTTGTCTTTCGTATGTTACCCACAAAAAAGGACAAAAAATGCGAAACTTTCAATATATTATTATTTAAGAAGTCATTTAGGAAAATGATTTTTGTTTTGTAAGTTATTACATATTATGCCATTACTAATAAGAAAAGATAGTTGAAATAGGAAATGATATAATTGTCTTCAAATTATTGATGAGAATATGAAAAATATTTATTTCCTATTAAAGAGGTTATCTCTAAATTATTATTTAAGAAGTCATTTAGAAAAATGAACTTTATTTTGTAAGTTATTACATATTGCCATTACAAATAAAATATATAATTGTCTTTTAAAATTAGTGATGAGAATATTGAAAGTATTTATTTTCCATTAAAAAGATTATTTACTATTTAGTTTCATAATTATGATGATACTATTAAATAATAATCAATCCATACATATTCAAAGAAAATATATTTGAGATCTTACAATATTTTTCACTATGATTATTATATTTTATTTAAATATATATCAAAACAAAAGTTTGAAAATATTTTACTAATTTTATAAAGAGTTTTTTTTGTCATCTGGGCCACAACGGGCCGGCCCAATAGCCCAACACCCCAGAGTTATACACGAGAAAATTAATTTTCTTAAGAGTTTATGGACTGATCACAAAATCATAGTCATTAAGCGGTGCATATTAGAGTTATGTTTTCAAGATTATAGGTTTTTGCAGGTTAGCCCGAATCATATTTTAGTTCATTGCAAAACAGGTTAAGTAGACAGGTTAGTCCGGGTTGACAGTTCTATATATAATTATTAGTTAGACATATTATAAAATTCAGATAAATTTATTTTTTCTTAAATTTCAAAACAATTTTTTAAGAAAAATTATCCAACCCTCGCTAGCTATATAGCGCGGGTTGAATCCTAGTTTGAATTATTTTTAAGTGGGTGGTTATAAGAAAAACTATTGAAATACATACGAACCCCTTAAAAACATTCTTGCCATAAGTGTTATTATCTTATTATATAAAACTAAATGTTCCAAATTTAGTAATTCATTAGATCGCGACACGTGCCGTGTCAATCGATCAGATTTTGACATGTGTAAAAATATTTTTCAATTATATTTTGCCAAATAATAATAACAATAAAAGGAAAAAATTATAATTGATTCTTAATTTTAAAAGGTAAAGTTATTAAACAAAAAAAAGAAAAATAAAAAATGTAAACTTATCCTAAAATCCAAAGTTAATAAAAAAAAGGAAACAAAAATTCAAAAAAATTTATAACCTAACGGTGCCATGGCACCGAGCCACCGAGCCATAGACTTACTCAAGAGACATGTCACATAAAGTCTAATTTCATAAACCACTAAACCACCTAATCTGGCTTTTCGTATTTAGTAAACAGTTTAGGATTTATAATTGTCAGTTGACCTAAATTAAAATATATGCACTATAATTAATCAGTAATTACTACGTATTACTTTATTTTTAATATGTGTTATGTGGTAATCCTTGATGTCACGTACGTCATTTGTACGATTTTAAAAGCTACCTGTGCTTCTAAAATATGTGAATGGTTTATCATTCATCGACATTAAAAAAAAAATAGTTTGCTTTTGCCTATTTTGCTGAGTGTCAACTCTCAACCCTCACTATAATTATAATGTATTTATTGTAACACCCGATCCCATCTTCCCGAAGGAACCGACGAACCAGCATGTCACCTTTAACCCCGCTTCTTTATTCTATAAAGACGACGTGTTAGCTAACCATAACTTAATGCACAAATAACCTCATTTCATGAAAAATACTCTTCGCATTCAATTCCAAATAAAAGTCTTACAAAATCCAAACATAAATCTCAAATAAAACCGAAACAAATAGCGAAGAATTATCTTAGCAAAATAACGAAAATACACGGAATACAAGAAAAACACACTAACTTCCAAAACTCACACCACACCAGGATCGTTATTACAGTTCCTCGAACTGATCATCAAACTCACCTGCAAGAGAGAGAGGGGTGAGTAATGAGGATTACTTAGCGAGAACTAAACCTAGAACTCATTCACCGCACCACTCATATCCAACCAACATGCCAAAGAATAAATGTAAACAAGTAAACAACATCACATTCTAGTAACGCACAAGCAACTATGCAAACAAGGTGATATGGTCCACGACCATCACGAGCCCACGGCTCCATCGTACCCCGCAGGTACACTCACACGAGGCTCACCATAGCCCCCGTCGTTGAGAACTGATGCCCCTGTAGTCGCCCCATCAGCCCTAGCAAACACATATGTACCACATGTAACACCTCGCCTTGTGACATACACCTACTAGTGCTTTCACACCATCTAGCTAGTTACACACACATTAATCACACAACATGATTATCAAACAAGTGTGCAAGTGCTTCCTCTAATGATTTCTTATATCCATATTCGATATTAATTAAGATGCAGATCTATCAACCAAGATGCAATAAACAAACGTGTCTGTACTCTGTCACACGCGGTATATTTGTGTACACCTAGACTCAACATAATAGAAGAAGACAAGAGAATATAGAGAAAATTCTAGATCTAATCGTCACCTTAAAGATCTCTGCTTAAGATTCACAAAGAGAGGCACATATCAGATCTACTCCTAACGAAGGCCAGAAGCGACATAATCGAGAAGACGACGGCTCCGGATGAACTCACGGTGGCTCCTTGTCGCGGTGGCGGTCGGTGGCGGTGATGGCTGACGGTGGTGGTGGTTGGTGATTAGTCGTTTTTCAACACATCAATTACCCTAATGTGTAGACTACCACAATCATATTGGTGTGTCGTTTTAGTACTTAGGGATCGAATCCATAGAGAGAAAGAACAACACAATAAGAATACAAGAAACTACTTAAGCTAAGCTAAACGATTTTTGTTGGTTTTTGTTTTAAGAACTAATTACGATAAAACTAAAAATAAAAGACAGAGAATAAAAACATACATGACAATTAAAATGATTACAAGCTAGTTTAAGAAATACAAATTCGAAGAGAACAATACACTAAAATCGGTTTTAAACAAGAAGATGAAGATATGGATCGTAGGAAATGGCATTCGATTAGGAGTATTCGATGATTCACTAATGGTGCTTCTAATCACTCAATGGGCTTATTCTATGGCAAGGAACACACAAATAGTTTAACTCACTCTTATGATGCTAAACCTTTTATTGATAATTTGAATCAGCTAATCTCTCAATTGCAACCAAATTATCAACAAACATAAAACATAAGTCCTTTTAAGCCAATTAATGATCCTTAGTCACGATTCTCATCTTGCTAAGCATCAAAAACATGTTTAGAAATCTTCTAGACAGTTACCAAACCTCTCTCAAGTGTAATCTGCCAATGTTCTAGAAATTGAGTAGCTAGTTCAATCCTAGTTTTAAGACCACTTCTAAACATGATAATTTCTGTAATCTTGCTATAAACATCAAAAGATCATCATCTATCCCTCTAAATCAACAATTCCCACAATCCATAATGAAACTACTCACACATAACTAAATCACAAAAAAAAAGCAAGACATAATAAAAATAAGAGGATTAATGGAAGGAAAATAAGAAAATCTTCACTAAAATGGTGTAGATCTTGGATAATTCATGAGCCAAAGTGGTAAGAGAAGAGAAGAAGACTTTTAAACAGTAAAAAGAAGCTCAAGTTGTCTGATTTTTGTCTGTGGAGAGTTAGTAAGAAAGCACTTCTAAGTGTACAATATATTACAAAAAGGGTTGGCCCCAAAGTTAAGCCAAAAGTAACAAAATCTTGATCGGTTTGGGGGGATCGGTTTGAAACCGATCCCACTTGTTAACTTTCTGTCATCGACTTCTTCGATCGGTTTGAGACCAATCGCACTTGATATTTCTGCGGAATCGACCTTGGGGATCGGTTTGAAACCGATCGCACGTTGATTTTCGCTCCTCCCGCTCTTCCTTCGATCTTTGCGATCTTTCTTCGAACTCCAATCGTCTCCTTTCATCCAAGCTGACCCAAGTCACTCCCAAAGACCTGAAAAGGCTCCAGCAAGCCAAAAAGAAAACAAAAAAAACAACCTATGACATCTAGAATGCAATGAGACTCGTTTTGGACCTAAATGCAAGGTATATACAATGAAAACTAGATGAAACGCAAATAAAACAAAGGAAAATATGAGACTCAATGTCGTAAAAGACAATGATATCAACTCCCCCGGACCTGCTTTTTGCTTGTCCTCAAGCGAATAAAGCAAAGTAAGCCAGGAAGGGAGGTTTGAAGACGGAGACTCATATCCAAAAGGAAACACACGAAACTTTCAACTCAATGTCCTTAGGTAAACATGCCATGATGCAAAAATCGCTTCTACTCTCACGAAATTCTCCATACCTATCGCAATTCGAATCTTTTACTCAAATGCCTAAGATATCAGAATCTACAAGCATTCATATCAACAAACTCTTTAACATTCATTTAAATATTTTTAACTGCGTTCTCGCAAAAAGGGAATCTAAAGCATTCTCAATCGGTTTTGGTGGAAAAGGCTTGAAAGCATAATGCATGAGGAGGTTCAAATTTTCGGGTGAGTTACTCTCATAAAAGCGCAATGCATGACAATACGAAAAAGCAAGGAAGGAATGGAACAAAGATGTATCAAAGATTATCTCCCATCCTATCCTAGCTTTCTAATCTCTCGTCTTAAGCTCATTGCCTCGCAATTTCTTATCCCGTAAGTAAAACCCAAAGCCCTTTTGGCTAGATATATACATTGTTCACAACCTCATTTCTTTTTTCTTTTGTCAACACTCTAGGAGAATTTCTTCTCTTAATCTAAACTCTTATTCTCTTTCTTTTTCTTTATTAATCGAGAGTTTAACCGACTTTGAATACACGTTCATTTCCTAGAGTTTCTCGCTTTTTTTTTTTTTTTTTTCCGCACCTTAGGCTCTTTGGTCTTTACTGATTTTCTCTCACCATCTCCCTCACTTCACTCACCACTCATTCCAACTTATCTTAACCATTTTGTTTCCCAATTCCCAAGTCATTCGTCTAAGAAATATAAGCCTCGTCGTTCCTTTCTCTTACAAGATTTTTCAATTGTATGCATTTTCAAGAAAAAGGCCTCACTCACAAATAACAAAGGTTTGAAAGAATTGGCTTAGGTGATTAGGTGGGGAACTACCCTAAAAATGAGGATAGCTACTCGAATTAGCACAAGAGGGGCAAAGTGGATAAGAAAATTCGAGTATATATATATAGACCATGAGAATGCATTTCGAACCCTTAGGCGAGACAATTAATGTTCAAGTTAGGTTCAAGTAAATAGAGTTGGAATCAAATCACAGCAAGCTTCATCCTAATCAAAGACAAGCAAGCCAAGAGATCAAAGCATAGATTTTCCAATTTTTCAAAGCGGTTCATGCATCATATCATGTTTATCAAGGACAATTTTTTCAAAGTTCATTTGTTTAATCATTGTCCCCTATGCAAATGAATGCAATCCTATATGTTTATAGACTCAATCCTATTTAAAAATGAGAAATGAAAAATCAAATTTTAAATGAGAAAGAAGATTTTNTTTTTTTTTTTTTTTTTTTTTTTTTTTTTCAGTATGCAATTTTTTTATGCAAATGATATAAATGCAAAAATAAAATAAAACAAAACAAATAAAACTCAGATTAGTACTCACCCCCCGGACTTGAATTACACCGTCTCGGTGTATCACAAGCTCGAGAAATAACACGAAAGTAATTAAAATGAAAAACGCAAATAAAAAGAAAAATGTCTTGAAGTAGAATATCTCACAAAGTTTTTGATTTCTCTTTTTTTTTCTAGGCTTGGTGGGATGTGCTTGGGCGCGCCTCGGGGTTGTCGGACTCAGTTGCGTTGTCGTCGATCTCCTCGTCCTGGTTGGGCTCCGCGTCGTTTTCTTCTTCCGAGGAGACGTAGTTGGGTGGTTGGAGCTTCTTGAGCTTGCCGAAGAGCTTCGCAAATAGCTTCTTCTGGACCTCGTTGATCTTCCTTTGCATCTTGTTGATCTTCATCTGCATCTTGTACGCTTTATGAATAATCTTTTCCCTCTTAGTCTTTGGGTTGAAGTCGATCTCGGGAAGGTCGTAGTTGATGACCCCGTAAAGATCGTCGTTCGGCTGCTCGCCCATCGGAGTGTCTCCTTCGATAGCTTGTTGTTGCTCGTCTTCGTCTTCGATGATGACATCAAGAAACTCGTCATCTCGCAGCCTGAACTCAATGTTTTCCAATCCCAAAAGTGTAGTTTTGGCGGTGTTTGGCAACTTGTAGGTTCTCGCCCTTTTGCTCGAGTCGTTCACTCGGTAAAGGAACTCCATCTTGTCTTTTCTGCTCTTCAAGAACCAATTCGTGACGAGGTAGTCGCAGTTGAGGTAGGCTCGTTTGGCATTCGGTGCATAGCGATGTAGGTCGACTCCCACCTTTGCTAGGAGCGGTGTAAGGAACCCTCCTAACCATAGATGTGGGTTCTTCGCCGTCTTAGCCCAAGCCCTGAAACTCAAGAGTCGTGTTGCTAGGAGACTCATGTAGTTTACATCATCACCCAACTCGTCGTCGACGGGATCTCCTTGTTCATCTCTCAACAAACCCTTGATCCCTTGGTAGATCAAACAGAGCTTGTCTAATTTCACCGCTCCGGTCTCATTCCTCGCATAGAAGGTGTTTGCTAGCAGCTTGCAAACATATCGGATCACCGGGTTCCTCACATTAGTTGTCTTCGCGCTGTGGCTCGAGTAATTTCCCTCTGCAATTTTTCTCCACACCGCATTCCCATCATACAGCACCGGGAACTGGACCTGGTTCTTCTTCGCGAACCCGTATGCCTCACACACATCAAAGATGGACAACGCATACTCGTTGTCATCCACCTTGAATCGAAGCATTCCTTCTTGCGCTTTCTTCTCCTTCGGGTCCTCGTAATCAACCGTCACGGTTGCCAATAGATGCCTGACCGGGTTTTCGTATGTTGGTGCATCCATCCTCGTCAACACTCCCATACCAATCGACTCCAAGAAGGTGCTCACGTCATCCAACAAACCCATCTTTGCTAACACCTCGTGATCGGGAAATCGCGTCAAGTGGACCTTAAACTTCTCAAAACCCTCGAGAGATTTCTTCTCCTTCGCTGTCCACACCACATGGGCTCGTTCCCTCGTTTTGCTTCCACTCGATTCCCTCGCTCGTTTGGAATTTTTCCTTGTTTGAACGTTTTCGTCCTTCTCGGTTCTTGCTCTCGATGCCATTTTCTTACAAAATTCATTTGGAAATTAAGAACATGGCAAATCATAATTAAACAAATAAATACACCAAGAATCGAGATCATAATTATAACAATTTCTAGAATTCACCAATATTCACAAATTCACAAATAATCCATCCAAAATTTAATAGCTCTGAAATTGTGAGTTCATGGTGATTCTGAATTACTATAATTATTCAACAAGTCCACTGGAACCCGTCTCAACCCAATTTTCGACAAATCTCGTTTTCAAATTCAGCACTATTCACGTCAAGAACATCTAGGGTTCAAAATTTCACCATTAAAAGTCGCAATTAATCCATGATTCCAACACTTCTAGCCTAATCGACCATAACCCAGTTATAACCAAGCGATTTTCGACCCTAAAACAAGCAATCTCATGATTTTTCAACTTTGGAACAAACCTTGATTTTGATGGAAAAAGGGGTTAGATGAGTAACATACCTTGTTTTTTGATGAAGTGGGTTGGTCGAAATTAGTATGGAATGCGATTGTGCTCGAAAAATGAGTGAAAACGGGGAAGATTTGGTCGAAATTGGTTGAAAATCGAGAGAGTTCTCTTTTTTTTTTTTTTTAGTTTTGCGAAGGAGAGAGGAAGAAGATGGTCGGGATCGGGGTTAAACCCGATCTGAAAAACAAATATTTTTTTTTTTACCTAGGCGTTAGATTGGAGAAGATCGATCGATCGAATGCTGCTTGATCGATCCAAAAACTGATCGCGGTTTTAAACCCGATCAAGCAAACCGATATATGTAATCTTGATCGGTTTCAAACCGATCGCTGAAACCGATCCAGCATGTCTGGATTTGTGATTTTTCTCGTTTTGATCCCGAACATTCTCCTACGAATCCTCATGCCCTGTAACACTAAAACACTAAAACAAGAATAAATCAAGCTTAAAACAAACATATAAACATATTCACAAAGGATACCATGGGATTGCCTCCCAAGCGTGCTTGTTTTAAGTCACTAAGCTTGACTTTGTTGACGCCTCATGCATTTTGGGGGTCGGAAAGAGGAATCGTGGCTTGTTCCTCGATCGTAATGTCTGCCAAGTATGGCTTGCAACGCTACCCATTCACCGTGAAGTCTTCTCCGGACTTGTTACTCGGTTCTATTGCTCCATAGGGGTGGACTTCTTTGATCGTGAACGGTCCCGACCACCTCGATTGTAACTTCCTGGGAAACAATTTCAACCTTGAGTTGAACAACAAGACTTGGTCCCCGGTTTTGAAGTCTCTCTTCAGGATCTTTTTGTCGTGGAAGGCTTTCGTCCGTTCTTTGTAAATCTTTGAGCTCTCATAAGCTCCTCGTCGGGTTTCCTCAAGCTCTTCCAATTGTATCAACCTCTTCTCGGAGGCTGTCTTGAGGTCAAAGTTAAGGAGTTTGGTTGCCCATAACGCCTTGTATTCCATTTCCATCGGCAGGTGGCAAGATTTCTCGTAAAGCAAGTTGAACGGAGTTGTTCCAATCGGCGTCTTGTAAGTCGTCTGATATGCCCATAGAGCGTCATCTAGCTTGGTGGCCCAATCCTTCTTTGTTTTTCCCACCGTCTTCTCCAGAATTGCCTTGATATGGCGGTTCAAAACTTTGACTTGACCGCTCGTCTGAGGGTGGTAAGGCGTTGCAACCTTATGCTTGACGCCATGTTTCTTCATATGCCCTTCAAATAACTAGTTGATGAAGTGGCTTCCTCCATCGCTTATGACCACACGTGGAACTCCGAACCTTGGAAAAATGATGCTCTTAAACAATTTCACAACAACCTTAGCATCATTCGTTGGACTAGCTATGGCTTCCACCCATTTCGATACATAGTCAACCGCTACAAGGATGTATTGGTTGCCATACGAGGACGGGAATGGTCCCATGAAATCATAAAATCTGCTTTGTACAAAGCTCGGATCAAGTTCACTTGTTTTTCGGGCAATGAGTCATCGATGGGTATTGCCTCTTCATTCCTCATCCTTGATAAATGATCAGCTACTCCATTCTCAATCCCCTTTTTGTCTTTGATCTCAAGATCGAACTCTTGTAGGAGAAGAATCCACCTCAACAATCTCGGCTTGGCGTCTTTCTTAGCCAACAAATATCTCAACGCAGCATGGTCGGTGTGCACAATGACTTTCGAACCCACCAAGTAGGATCGAAATTTCTCGAAGGAATAGACAATCGCCAAAAGTTCCTTCTCCGTTGTTGCATATCTCACTTGTGCATCGTCTAGATTCCGACTTGCGTAATAGATAACATAGAGCTTTTTATCCTTCTTTTGACCCAATACTGCCCCGACAGCGTAATCACTCGCATCACACATCACTTCAAATGGCAAACTTCAATCTGGTGGCTGTACAATAGGTGCACTCACCAAAGCATTTTTTAACTTCACAAAAGCTTCATGGCATTCTTCATAAAAGACAAAATCGACATCCTTGCATAAGAGTCTCGTGAGTGGTCTTGCGATTGTTGAGAAGTCTTTTATGAATCTTCTATCGAACCCAGCATGTCCCAAAAAGCTTCTTATTCCCTTGACCGTTGATGGAGGTTCTAAAGTCACCATAACCTCAATCTTTGCCTTGTCAACTTCGATCCCATTTTCAGAAATGCGATGCCCAAGAACAATTCCGTTCTTCACCATGAAATGGCATTTTTCCCAATTTAGAACGAGACTTGTGTCTTCACATCTTTGAGCACCCTGCACAAATTAGAAAGACAACCACCAAACGAAGAACCATATACAGAGAAATCATCCATAAAAATTTCCATTATATCCTCAATGTAATCGGAGAAGATAGACATTATACACCTTTGAAAAGTCGCGGGTGCATTACACAAACCAAACGGCATCCTTCGATAAGCAAATGTACCATATGGGCAAGTGAAAGTCGTCTTCTCTTGGTCGCTCGGGTGTATTGGTATTTGAAAGCAACCCGAGTAACCATCAAGGATGCAATAATATGAATGATATGCTAGTCTTTCAAGCATTTTATCAATGAATGGCAAAGGAAAATGATATTTCCTAATTGAGGAATTCAGTTTCCTATAGTCAATGCATACTCTATGGCATGTGATGGTTCTGGTTGGGATCAATTGTTCTTTTTCATTTTTGATCACGGTCATTCCCCCTTTCTTTGGAACTACATGAACCGGAGAGATCCAAGTACTATCCGAGATTGGATAGATCACTCCCGCTTCAAGTAGTTTCAAATTTTCTTTTTTAACTACTTCTTTCAAGTTTGGGTCTAACCTTCTTTGGTGTTCAATTGAAGCTTTAGATTCATTCTCTAAATGAATTCTATGCATGCACAATGATGGGGAAATTCCATTTATATCTTTCAAAGAATAGCCTATAGCTTTTCTATACTTTTTCAATTCATTCAAAAGCATAAACCTTTCCTCATTCAATGCATCATTTATGATAACTGGATATTTGGAGTTTGGTCCAAGAAACGCGTACCTTAGACCGTTGGGCAACAATTTGAGCTGAAGTTGTGGAGCGTTGAGTTCACTCCAATCATCCTCCACACTAGTCTTACCATTGCTAGTGTCATATTTCTTTTCCACTTCCACGTTTTCTCCTAACTCCAAGAAGTATGCTTCCTTATTCCATGGTGGATGAGAGTCAAGAATTTTCTCATATTCGATTGCCTCTTCGTTCACAAGCTCACATTCTTCGCTCCCTTGTGTGAGGGCTACTTCTAGAGCATCTTCCATACTTAACTCTGCCAAGTACTCATCAACCATGTCATCTAAGGTTTCAATGTAGAAAACCATTCCTTCTATGGTTGGCTTCTTCATCACTTCCATTATGTTGAATTTCAGAATGAGATCTCCCAAGTGTAGATCGATCATGCCCTTCTTCACGTCAATGATGGCACCCGCGGTTGCTAAGAAAGGTCTTCCTAAGATTATGGGATCTGATGGTTCTTCATCCATCTCTAGCACCACGAAATCAGTAGGGATAATGCAGTTCCCAACTTTCAACGGCATGTCCTCAAGAATCCCAATCGGAAATCGGATTGTTTTATCCGCTAGGACTAGTGAAATTCTCGTCTTCTTGAAGTTAGTGTATCCAAGCCTCTTAGAAACCGTCAATGGCATGAGGCTCACGCTTGCACCGAGATCAACAAGACATTTTCCAAAGGACAAAGGTCCTAGCGTGCAAGGTAGCGTGAAGCTACTCGGATCTTTAAGCTTCTTAGGCAAGTTGTTTTGGATTATGGCACTACACTCAAGGTTAATCACTACCATGGCCTCTTCAAGTTGCCTTCTCTTGGTCATAACGTCCTTGAGGAGCTTGTTGTATGTTGGACACTCGAGCATTATATCAGCAAATTACTTGTACTGTTCTCATTATCTTCTTGAATTTTTCAAATTGTTTGTCCATGATTTGCTTCTTGAGTCTTCCGGGAAATGGAATGTTCGGTTCGTATGGTGGAAGAATGAAATCCACTTTCTTTTTGATGATTCCAGATGATCCCCCCCCCCCTCATTCTTCTTCTCTTGACCCTCAGAAATCGGATCATTCAAAGTCATATTTCCTTCTTTTTGTGTCGGGATCGGGTTGGTTGATCGGTTTGAAACCGATCATGGGTCTGCGATCGGGTTCAAACCGATATGAGGAACTGATTCGGCTGGATCGATCGATCTGGAGCTGCTTGGTTGATCCAGAAACTGATCGCAGTTTTCAACTCGATCAGGCAAACCGATCCTGGGCTCTGCGATCGGTTTGAAACCGATCCCGGATCTTGTTGTTTCGAATTCTCCTCAACGTCCTTAAGTCCAGCTTGACTTCGATCCTCAACCTCTTCCACAACTTGTTCCCTTGTTGGTAGCTCAGTTCCACTCCTCAATGTGATTGCTTGGCAATATTCCTTCGGGTTTGCTTCAGACTTTCGGGCAAAACTCCGCTCGGTCCTTTCGATGTTGAGGCAACTTGAGCAATCTGGTTGTCCAGGCCTTTCAGGTCGTTGTACACTCCATTGACTTTGTTGTTGATATCGACTATCTTCTTTGTAAGTTAAATTTGCCATTTAGCTTGGCCTTCCAAATCTGTTAGAGCATACTTTGCACATCATTTTGTGCCCCTTGGTTCGATGAGCCTCCTTGAGCTTGGTTGTTGTTTGGCCTCGGTTGATAGCCATGTTGGTAGTTTGAGTTGTAGTTCCCTTGGTTTGATTGAAAACCTCCTTGATTAGGCTTGAAACCTCCTTGATTTGAATAAAAGAAAGGTCTAGGTTGAAACCATGTTGTTGGAACCCTTGTCCTTGTTGTTTCTGTTGAGAAGGGTAGACTTGGTTCTGAGGATTCTCCACATTGTTGCTTCTATAATACAGATTTGGATGGTTCCGATAGTTTTGGTTGAAACCCCCTTGGTTTCCTATATAGTTGAGTTCTTCTTGGGATTCTTCTCTTCCCTCTTTTACCATTTCTAGGTATATTTGTTGCTGCCTTTCAAACTCTCCCACATAGTTGATCGATCTTTGGTTCACAAGTAAAACTTTGTCCAACTTGTCGTTGATGTCCTTGAACCTTTGATCTTCATACTTTGTATCCCTCATTGTCGATCATATTCATCTCCATAGCCTTAGTCACTCTGAGCTAGATTCTCAACTAGTATCTATCCATTAACAACGTCTTGGCTAGCAAAACTCCCATTGCTTGCCGTTTTCAAAGCTGGTTGGTATTTCTCTAGAACTCCGCGGTGTAGGATCCCGAGAAGTACTTCTTTGGAGACTCCATGGTGGCGACACACCCTCGTGTAACCTTTCAATCTCTCCCACGCTTCATAGAAAGATTCATTGCTTCCTTGTTTGTGTTGGAATTCAGACCGTAGGACTAACCGAGGTGGCTGACCCGAATGGAGAAACCAATAGATTACCGCAAGGAAGACCCGAAGGATCACCAAGATGGTGTACCTAAGCAAGGTGAACCCAAGTGGCTGACCGGAAGAAGGCTGCACAAGATGGCAGACCATGAGAGGCAGCCTTCATGGCAAATATGGCAGACCCAAGCAGACGGTTGAAGTGGTGAGACCAAAGAGGCAGACCGAAGTGGTAGTTCAACGGGAAGTGGAGTTTCAGCAGAGTCTTCAGAAGATGGAAGTAGATAAGTGAATTCCCACCGTTGGATGAAGCTCAAATTTGGAGGCAAGATAGAGCAATGGCTTATATTGCATTGAGAAGTGGTTTCAGGCCAATCCAACAGTGCGATCAGAAGTTATGAAAGTTCTCGTTAAGTCGGTACAAGTTGACCAAAACACTATTCCGAGTCCGACAGAACTGGATCGATCGATCCTATAAGGTGGATCGATCGATCCCACTTATCGCACAATTCTGGAACGACCAACACATGAATCTGGTCGATCCTAAGTTTCTGGATCGACCGATCCAAGACCAAAATCACTGTAGCAAGACGTGCACTGTTCATTCCGCCCACCATTTGCAACTTGTGTATTTTCTTGTGTGTTTTGTTGACCTTGTGCAAATTGTGCTTAATTTGTGGAGTATGTTTACTCAACTTGAGTTAAACATTAACCATAGTTAAAATTAGTTTGTGTATTTATATTTGTGTAATTGTGATTTTGTTAATAAGAAGAAATAGAAGGAGAAAATTTTTGTAGAGAAAAGAATTGTGTTCTTCATCTCTTTCTCTTTGTTCTTCTTCATTCTTCTTCACAAAATCAACATGGTACCAGAGCAGATCTTTGCTTGAGACCAAAGCTTCCGCATAAATCGTTGGGCTCTCTTAGGCCAAGTGCCTAAGGGAGCTTCTAGTTTTTCTTTGTAGTTGAAGTGGGGTTAGCAACAAGAGCTTCCCACGTTTTTATTTTTCCCATGATGGGGTTTTGTGTTTCCTTGAGTGTTGCGGTTTGTGTATACACTAGTTTGGTGTATGCATAAGTCGTTTTTTGGTTCTTGTGATGTCACGGCAAGGAGAGAGCCTGATGGTGATTCACGGATATGGCAAGCCGAGTTTGGTAAATCGGCTGTATCTTTCACATCCGGAGGCCATTTTGTATGATTTTTGGCTTGTTGGAAAGAAGACTCAAAGATCTTTCCATCTATATGTGGCTCGCTTCGTGAAGAGACGTGAGCTGGTCTCGGCATTTGTTTGAACATCGCCGTCAATTGTAAGCTCTTCACGGAGATGGAGATTCACGGAGATGGCGAATCGTGACTAGTTGGTGACTCTCTTCTTGATGGTCAATGAAAGAAGACGTTTTTTTATGCTTGATGATGGTGGTTTGAAGCTCGTGTTCCACAGTGGTGTTGTGAAGAGGAAGAAGCGTGGGTCACTACTCAACCTCACGGTCTTAATCTTCTCCCAAGATTGGCGTACCCAAATCTTTGCGATCTTGAGAGGAGGTGATCCTACATTACCGTGTGGTCGACCCTTGTATTGGGCGTCTTGGAGGCTGGCCGATTAAAGTATTTGGACCAGATAAAGAAGGCGTTCCATGTCGTAGCCAACCTGGTCTGACCGGAGAAACGAAAGCTTGGCAGGTACGGCAAGCCAGAAACACGGATCAAGAGGTGGCGGTTGATGCGCAAACAAGCTCCACGGTCTTCTCTTGCAAGATTGGATCTCTTTGATACTCGAACCGATCTTGAGAGGGAGTGTTGAAATGGAGCCGTGGAGCTCCTTAATTTGGTTGGAGGCGATCTCAAAGTATGGCGACCCGTTGTGGCGTCTATGGGAGGAGTCATCCAATTTTACCACAAGGAGGCGATGCAAAGTGTTTTCCGAAGCGGTGGATCAAAGGCTTAGTTGGGATTGACTGAGTGTGTGGCGAAACCGGTCGAGTGGTTTCTCAACGAGACCGCAGGAAGCTGACCGCAAGAGGGAGTGAAGAGCGAACGGTCTTCGTGTTTGCAAGATCTTGAGTTTATTCCATAAACTCGATCTTGAGAGGGAGTGTTGAAACACAGACCGAGAGACGATCAACGAGGCTGACCCGAGGTGACAAAACCAATATATTACCGTAGTGGCTGACCCGAGATGGCAGACCCAAGGAGACGGTTGAAGTGGTAAGTCCGAGAGGCAGACCGTAGTGGCGTCAAATGGAGAGAGTAGTTACCCTCAAGTATGACCAGAAGGTGGCCGTGACAATCAAGAGTAGGAGTAGTATCCCGAGGGTACTTTGTCTAGGAACAAGTAGCCCGAGGGACTTGGCCGAGAGAAGCAAGTTGGAGGCGCGGATGAGATGAAGTGTATACGGTCTTCATTCCCAAATGGGCTTTCCCAAATACTCAAGCCGATCTTGAGAGGGGGTGTTGGAATTCAGACCGTAGGACTAACCGAGGTGGCTGACCCGAATGGAGAAACCAATAGATTACCGCAAGGAAGACCCGAAGGATCACCAAGATGGTGTACCTAATCAAGGTGAACCCAAGTGGCTGACCGGAAGAAGGCTGACCCGAGATGGCTGCACAAGATGGCAGACCATGAGGGGCAGCCTTCATGGCAAAGATGGCAGACCCAAGCAGACGGTTGAAATGGTGAGACCAAAGAGGCAGACCGAAGTGGTAGTTCAACGGGAAGTGGAGTTTCAGCAGAGTCTTCAGAAGATGGAAGTAGATGAGTGACTTCCCA
This sequence comes from Eutrema heterophyllum, assembly GCA_002933915.1. NCBI lineage: Eukaryota > Viridiplantae > Streptophyta > Magnoliopsida > Brassicales > Brassicaceae > Eutrema > Eutrema heterophyllum. The sequence continues at coordinate 111,658 of PKMM01050384.1, read as the reverse complement.
CCGTTGGATGAAGCTCAAATTTGGAGGCAAGATAGAGCAATGGCTTATCTTGCATTGAGAAGTGGTTTCAGGCCAATCCAACGGTGCGATCAGAGTTATGAAAGTTCTCGTGAAGTCGGTACAAGTTGACCAAAGCACTATTCCGAGTCCGACAGAACTGGATCAATCGATCCTATAAGGTGGATCGATCGATCCCACTTATCGCACAATTCTGGAACGACCAACACATGCATCTGGTCGATCCTAAGTTTCTGGATCGACCGATCCAAGACCAAAATCACTGTAGCAAGACGTGCACTGTTCATTCCGCCCACCATTTGCAACTTGTGTATTTTCTTGTGTGTTTTGTTGACCTTGTGCAGATTGTGCTTAATTTGTGGAGTATGTTTACTCAACTTGAGTTAAACATTAACCATAGTTAAAATTAGTTTGTGTATTTATATTTGTGTAATTGTGATTTTGTTAATAAGAAGAAATAGAAGGAGAAAATTTTTGTAGAGAAAAGAATTGTGTTCTTCATCTCTTTCTCTTTGTTCTTCTTCATTCTTCTTCACAAAATCAACATGGTACCAGAGCAGATCTTTGCTTGAGACCAAAGCTTCCGCATAAATCGTTGGGCTCTCTTAGGCCAAGTGCCTAAGGGAGCTTCTAGTTTTTCTTTGTAGTTGAAGTGGGGTTAGCAACAAGAGCTTCCCACGTTTTTATTTTTCCCATGATGGGGTTTTGTGTTTCCTTGAGTGTTGCGGTTTGTGTATACACTAGTTTGGTGTATGCATAAGTCGTTTTTTGGTTCTTGTGATGTCACGGCAAGGAGAGAGCCTGATGGTGATTCACGGATATGGCAAGCCGAGTTTGGTAAATCGGCTGTATCTTTCCATCTATATGTGGCTCGCTTCGTGAAGAGACGTGAGCTGGTCTCGGCATTTGTTTGAACATCGCCGTCAATTGTAAGCTCTTCACGGAGATGGAGATTCACGGAGATGGCGAATCGTGACTAGTTGGTGACTCTCTTCTTGATGGTCAATGAAAGAAGACGTTTTTTTATGCTTGATGATGGTGGTTTGAAGCTCGTGTTCCACAGTGGTGTTGTGAAGAGGAAGAAGCGTGGGTCACTACTCAACCTCACGGTCTTAATCTTCTCCCAAGATTGGCGTACCCAAATCTTTGCGATCTTGAGAGGAGGTGATCCTATATAACCGTGTGGTCGACCCTTGTATTGGGCGTCTTGGAGGCTGGCCGATTAAAGTATTTGGACCAGATAAAGAAGGCGTTCCATGTCGTAGCCAACCTGGTCTGACCGGAGACACGAAAGCTTGGCAGGTACGGCAAGCCGGAAACACGGATCAAGAGGTGGCGGTTGATGCGCAAACAAGCTCCACGGTCTTCTCTTGCAAGATTGGCTCTATTTGATACTCGAACCGATCTTGAGAGGGAGTGTTGAAATGGAGCCGTGGAGCTCCTTAATTTGGTTGGAGGCGATCTCAAAGTGTGGCGACCCGTTGTGGCGTCTATGGGAGGAGTCTTCCAATTTTACCACAAGGAGGCGATGCAAATTGTTTCCTGAAGCGGTGGATCAAAGGCTTAGTTGGGATTGACTGAGTGTGTGGCGACACCGGTCGAGTGGTTTCTCAACAAGACCGCAGGAAGCTGACCGCAAGAGGGAGTGAAGAGCGAACGGTCTTCGTGTTTGCAAGATCTTGAGTGTATTCCATAAACTCGATCTTGAGTGGGAGTGTTGAAACTCAGACCGAGAGACGATCAACGAGGCTGACCCGAGGTGACAAAACCAATATATTACCGTAGTGGCTGACCCGAGATGGCAGACCCAAGGACACGGTTGAAGTGGTAAGTCCGAGAGGCAGACCGTAGTGGCGTCAAATGGAGAGAGTAGTTACCCTCAAGTATGACCAGAAGGTGGCCGTGACAATCAAGAGTAGGAGTAGTATCCCGAGGGTACTTGGTCTAGGAACAAGTAGCCCGAGGGACTTGGCCGAGAGAAGCAAATTGGAGGCGCGGATGAGATGAAGTGTATACGGTCTTCATTCTCAAGATGGGCTTTCCCAAATACTCAAGCAGATCTTGAGAGGGGGTGTTGGAATTCAGACCGTAGGACTAACCGAGGTGGCTGACCCGAATGGAGAAACCAATAGATTACCGCAAGGAAGACCCGAAGGATCACCAAAATGGTGTACCTAAGCGAGGTGAACCCAAGTGGCTGACCGGAAGAAGGCTGACCCGAGATGGCTGCACAAGATGGCAGACCATGAGAGGCAGCCTTCATGGCAAAGATGGCAGACCCAAGCAGACGGTTGAAGTGGTGAGACCAAAGAGGCAGACCGAAGTGGTAGTTCAACGGGAAGTGGAGTTTCAGCAGAGTCGTCAGAAGATGGAACTAGATGAGTGACTTCCCACCGTTGGATGAAGCTCAACTTTGGGGGCAAGATAGAGCAATGGCTTAGCTTGCATTGAGAAGTGGTTTCAGTCCAATCCAACGGTGCGATCAGAAGTTATGAAAGTTCTCGTGAAGTCGGTACAATTTGACCAAAGCACTATTCCGAGTCCGACAAAACTGGATCGATCGATCCTATAAGGTGGATCGATCGATCCCACTTATCGCACAATTCTGGAACGACCAACACATGAATCTGGTCGATCCTAAGTTTCTGGATCGACCGATCCAAGACCAAAATCACTGTAGCAAGACGTGCACTGTTCATTCCGCCCACCATTCGCAACTTGTGTATTTTCTTGTGTGTTTTGTTGACCTTGTGCAAATTGTGCTTAATTTGTGGAGTATGTTTACTCAAATTGAGTTAAACATTAACCATATTTAAGTTTAGTTTGTGTATTTATATTTGTGTAATTGCGACTTTGTTAATAAGAAGAAATAGAAGGAAAAAATATTTGTAGAGAAAAGAATTGTGTTCTTCATCTCTTTCTCTTTATTCTTCTTCATTCTTCTTCACAAAAATCAACATGGTACCAGAGCAGATCTTTGCCTGAGACCAAAGCTTCCGCATAAATCGTTGGGCTCTCTTAGGCCAAGTGCCTAAGGGAGCTTCTAATTTTTCTTTATAGTTGAAGTGGGGTTAGCAACAACAGCTTCCCACGTTTTTATTTTTCCCATGATGGGGTTTTGTGTTTCGTTGAGTGTTGCGTTTTGTGTATACACTAGTTTGGTGTATGCATAAGTCGTTTTTTGGTTCTTGTGATGTCACGGCAAGGAGAGAGCCTGATGGTGATTCACGGATATGGCAAACCGAGTTTGGTAAATCGGCCGTATCTTTCACATCCGGAGCCATTTTGTATGATTTTTGGCTTGTTGGAAAGAAGACTCAAAAGATCTTTCCATCTATATGTGGCTCGCTTCGTGAAGAGACGTGAGCTGGTCTCGGCATTTGTTTGAACATCGCCGTCAATTGTAAGCTCTTCACGGAGATGGAGATTCACGGAGATGGCGAATCGTGACTAGTTGGTGACTCTCTTCTTGATGGTCAATGAAAGAAGACGTTTTTTTATGCTTGATGATGGTGGTTTGAAGCTCATTTTCCAAAGTGGTGTTGTGAAGAGGAAGAAGCGTGGGTCACTACTCAACCCTCATGGTCTTAATCTTCTCCCAAGATTGGCGTACCCAAATCTTTGCGATCTTGAGAGGAGGTGATCCTACATAACCGTGTGGTCGACCCTTGTATTGGGCGTCTTGGAGGCTGGCCGATTAAAGTATTTGGACTAGATAAAGATGGCGTTCCATGTCGTAGCCAACCTGGTCTGACCGGAGACACGAAAGCTAGGCAGGTATGGCAAGCCGGAAACACGGATCAAGAGGTGGCGGTTGATGCGCAAACAAGCTCCACGGTCGTCTCTTGCAAGATCCTAAGTTTCTGGATCGACCGATCCAAGACCAAAATCACTGTAGCAAGACGTGCACTGTTCATTCCGCCCACCATTTGCAACTTGTGTATTTTCTTGTGTGTTTTGTTGACCTTGTGCAAATTGTGCTTAATTTGTGGAGTATGTTTACTCAACTTGAGTTAAACATTAACCATAGTTAAGTTTAGTTTGTGTATTTATATTTGTGTAATTGTGACTTTGTTAATAAGAAGAAATAGAAGGAGAAAATATTTGTAGAGAAAAGAATTGTGTTCTTCATCTCTTTCTCTTTGTTCTTCTTCATTCTTCTTCACAAAAATCAACAGTTTGAAGCTTGTGATGTCATTTCTCACCCTTGCTGTCTTTTGTCTCGAGAAAAACTTCGCCAAGAACTGCTTCTTGCATTCCTCCCAAGTCGGTATGGTGGTAGTGACCACACTCTTCTCTCATTGAGCAGCCTTGTCTCCCAAAGAGAATGGGAAGATAGTTAGCTTGACAACGTCCTTTGAGACTCCATTCATCTTTACGGTCCCACAAAGACGGTCGAACTGATCGATGTGATCGATCGGGTTCTCCAATGCCATTCCTAAGAACCTTGAGTTCTGCACCATGTTAAAGAGACTTAACTTAATCTCAAAGTTGTTGTTTGCAAATGGTGGTGGCCTTCTCCCAGTTAGAACCCCTTGTGTAGTGGGTTCATCGAAGCCACCAATCCTTTGTGGCTGTCTAGGAGGATGTATTGGCTGCCTCGGGTCTAAGCCCACTCCTTGGACTTCTTCTAGTGGTGGTGGCGGTTGGTTCTCTCCTAGGTGAGGAGGATCATTTCGCTGTGTGTCCATGCCTAGACGCCTCACGTGCTCTGGTTGCTCTTTGATTATCTATTTCACAAGTGGTTGCAAGTTCTCTTGTCCTTGACTTCTTGTGTGCATACACCTTCAAAAACAGAGTAGTTTAGTAACAAATTAAATAAAAATACTTAGACTTAGATAGAATCCAAATCCTAATGGCTATTGTTATCTCCCCGGCAACGGCGCCAAATTGATTAGTCGTTTTTCAACACATCAATTACCCTAATGTGTAGACTACCGCAATCATAACCGTGTGTCGTTTTAGTACTTAGGGATCGAATCCACAGAGAGAAAGAACAACACAATAAGAATACAAGAAACTACTTAAGCTAAGCTAAACGATTTTTGTTGGTTTTTGTTCTAAAAACTAATTACGATAAAACTAAAAATAAAAGACAGAGAAGAAAAAAAACATACAGGACAATTAAAATGATTACAAGCTAGTTTAAGAAATACAAATTCGAAGAGAACAATACACTAAAATCGGTTTTAAACAAGAAGATGAAGATATGGATCGTAGGAAATGGCATTCGATTAGGAGTATTCGATGATTCACTAATGGTGCTTCTAATCACTCAATGAGCTTATTCTATGGCAAGGAACACATACAAATAGTTTAACTCACTCTCATGATGCTAAACCTTTTATTGATAATTTGAATTAGCTAATCTCTCAATTGCAACCAAATTATCAACAAGCATAAAACGTAAGTCTTTTTAAGCCAATTAATGATCCTTAGTCACGATTCTCATCTTGCTAAGCATCAAAAACATGTTTAGAAATCTTCTAAACAGTTACCAAACCTCTCTCAAGTGTAATCTATCCATGTTCTAGAAATTGAGTAGCTAGTTCAATCCTAACTTTAAGACCACTTCTAAACATGAGAATTTCTGTAATCTTGCTATAAACATCAAAAGATCATCATTTACCCCTCTAAATCAACCATTCCCACAATCTATAATGAAACTACTCACACATAACTAAATCACAAAAAAAAAGCAAGACATAATAAAAATAAGAGGATTGATGGAAGGAAAATAAGAAAATCTTCACTATAATGGTGTAGATCTTGGATAATTCATGAACCAAAGTGATAAGAGAAGAGAAGAAGACTTTTAAATAGTGAAAAGAAGCTCAAGTTGTCTGATTTTCATATGTGGAGAGTTAGTACGAAAGCACTTCTAAGTGTATAATATATTACAAAAAGGGTTGGCCCCAAAGTCAAGCCAAAAGTCGTAACAAAATCTTGATCGGTTTGGGGGATCGGTTTCAAACCGATCCCACTTGTTAACTTTCTGCCATCGACTTCTTCGATCGGTTTGAGACCAATCGCACCTGATATTTTTGCGGGATCGACCTTGGGGATCGGTTTGAAACCGATCGCACGTTGATTTTCGCTCCTCCCGCTCTTCCTTCGATCTTTGCGATCTTTCTTCGAACTCCAATCGTCTCCTTTCATCCAAGCTTACCCAAGTCACTCCCAAAGACCTGAAAAAGGCTCCAGCAAGCCAAAAAGAAAACAAAAAAACAACCTAGGACATCTAGAATGCAATGAGACTCGTTTTGGACCTAAATGCAAGGTATATACAATGAAAACTAGATGAAACGCAAATAAAACAAAAGAAAACATGAGACTCAATGTGGTAAAATACAGTGATATCAGGTGGCGGCTGGTTCCTCTGGCCGTCGAGTGCTGCTAGAGTTTTTTGTTTGCAAAAGTGTCTCTCCTTCCTCTCAAGTTCTACTTATATAGGGAATAAGGCTAGGGTTTTCCAAGGTTTTTCCTAATTGGGCCTCTGGCTGATGGAATTTTTGCCCTTAGGCCTTTCTTCTGAATTTGGGATATTACAACTCTCCCCCCACCCCCCCCCCCTTTGTATAGAATTCGTCCATGAATTCATCTCTGCATTCCCGGATCCACTATTGTCCTTAAAGAGTTCGGGGTAGTCGTCCCGCATTTGCAGCTCTGGTTCCCAAGTCTCCTCACGAATACCGTCTCTTTCCCTAGCACACTTTGACTGCCTTGGTTTTCTTACCATGGATTTCCATCTCCTGTTATTTTAGCACTTCGATGGGCTGACTCAGCACTGACAAATTCCTGCCCAAATCATTTGGCGGTTGATGCAAAATGAGCTCAGGCTCCCTCACTACCTTCCTTAAGACTGACACGTGGAACACATCGTGAAAACCTGACAGCTCTTGCGGTAGCTCCAACATATATGCCACTTTTCAAATCCTTTCAATTATAGGGTACGGTCCCATGTACCTCGGCCTTAATTTTTTCAACTTCCAAAACTTATCAGTTCCTCTGAATGCCCTCATTTTTAAGTAAACCTCATCGCCTACTGCGAATGCCAAATCCATTCGACGCTGATCAGCATAACTTTTTTTACGGTCATGGGCTTCCTTCAGCCTTGTCTTAAGAAGTTCCACCTGCTTAGACGCTTCCTTGACCATTTTTGGTTCTAGGTCTCTCATTGCTCCTACTTCGGTCCAACAAAGTGGTGTACGACACGACCTTCCATACATAGCCTCGTACGGAGCCATCCTGATGCTAGAGTGATAGCTATTGTTGTTAGCGAACTCCGCTAAGGGTAGATACTTTCCCCAATTCCCTTCCCAGTCCAAAACGCAGGCTCTTAGCAAATCCTCCATGGTCTGAATCGTCCTTTCCGATTGACCGTCCGTTTGAGGATGGTATGCAGTACTCGGGTGCACTTTTGTTCCCAACACTTTCTGAAATGCTTCTCATAAGGTAAGTCCCATTAGCGGCCACGTGGTACCCAACTACTTCCTTATCGACTAGCTTGTAAGACAAGGTCTTGTCCTTGCGTCTGTCGGATCTTCCAAAGTAAGCCAACATTATCCAATGCATCTAACCCTGTGGTATTTCCTTCTACTTGTGTTGCACACAATCTTGAGCTAGCCAAAGTCGCGGTCAACTCCTACACTTCCTTGACCTTTGCGACGTCACTCATGCGATGGCTCAAGGCGTTTCCCACCTGGTTAGCTTTTCTCGGGTGGTAGGTGATGTCCAAGTCATAATATGCCAACCACTACAAGAAAACACAGCTTTTGCGACCCCCAAAAGAGTCATTTGCGACCATTTTGGGACTAACAAAAGTAGTCGCAAATATTTGGTCTCTAATAAAAAGTGGTTACAAAACAGTCGCTCTTTTGCGACTAATATGTGACTCCACTATTAATCCTAATTTAGAGACTGATTTGCGACTACCAATTAAAACAAAAGAAAAAAAAAATTAAAAAAATAATAATTAAATTGATTTATATATATATTAAAAAAAAAATCTAAATACAAAAAAACCAAAAAAAGAAAAGAAAATATATTCGATATTCTTCTCCCTCGCCGGCGCCGATCTGCTCCTTCGCTTGGCCAAGATCTGCTCAACACCACCGCCGCCCGGCGCCGATCTGCTCCTCCCCCTGGCCAAGATCTGCTCAATATCTAAATACCACGAACCACCCTCGACGAGGCACGAACCCATCGGAGCAACCACCACGCAGCCCAACACCACCGCCGCCGAGAAGAAACCTCGCTTCCGCCGCCGAGCATCAGAGTGTTGACAGGTAGCCTCGCTTCCACCATCGCAGATCTATTCCGCCGCCGAGAAGAAACCGCCGTCGTAGCCCAACACCACCGCCGCCGAGAAGAAACCTCGCTTCCACAAACCGCCGCCTCCTTGGACCAACCACACGACAGTCTCGCCGGTAGTGAGCATCTGGAAAAAAAAAGAGTTAGATCGAAGAAAGAAGTTACAGAGAGAAAACAAAAAAAAAAGAGTTAGAAGTCGAAGAGAAGGAAGAAGGATAAAATCGCAGGAAGGAGGGAGATAGAGAATATAAACTCAATCAGAAAAAAAAAAATTTGGTATGTTGGATTAAACCAATCAACAGTGGAGGATCTCAATCCTTGTCTCAATGAACTATCCAATGAGAATCTTTCATTATTTTTGACATTTTGTCGCAAATAAGAGATTATTTTTTGTGACTACTATTAAAAACAATCGAGTGAAGTTGCTAAACGGTCGCAAATTTGGGACCATTTTGTGACAATCAATAACCTTTACCCTAAACCCTAAACTGTAAGCACCTAGAATGTTTGAATATGATTTTACAATGTTTTGTGTATATAGCAGTTCAAAAATATGTTAATACTTGAAAATAAGTAAATTTTGAGAGAATTTTTATCTTTCAAAATCATTTCTTATAAAACACATGTAACACTTAGTACATGTTATGATTAGATTGAAAATTTTGTAAGTGTTATATTTTTTGTATATTATTTGATGTTTATGTGTAAGATCTAGTTTACAATTTAAGATTTAGAGTTTATGATTAAAGGTTAGAGGTTTAGGGTTTAGAATCTAGGATTTATAAAATGATTATTTTAAAAACATTTGTAAGTGTTGAATTTTTTTGTATATTATTTGATGTTTATGTGTAAAATCTAGTTTACAATTTAAGATTTAGATCAAGTTTATGATTAAGGGTTAGAGGTTTAGAGTTTAGGGTTAAGGGTTTGTGGTTGGAGTTTAGAATTTAGGATTTTAAAAAAAAATATCGAGTGGAGTTGCTAAACGGTCGCAAATTTGTGACCATTTTGTGACTACTAATAAAAAAAATCGAGTGGAGTTGCTAAATGGTCGCAAATTTGGGACAATTTTGTGACTACTTATACATGTTATGAGTAGAATCAAAAACCTTTACCCTAAACACTAAACTTTAAAAACCTAGAAATTTTGAATATGACTTTACAATGATTATGTGTATATAGCAGTTCAAAAATATGTTAAAACTTATAAATTAACATATTTACAATTATATATGGATGAATTTTTAAAAAAAATTCGAGTGGAGTTGCTTAACTGAAGCAAATCAGTCACAAATTTGGGCCTACTTTTGCAAGTCCTTAAACAGTCGCAAATAAGCGATTCTTGTCTGACTACTTTGTTTAGTCGGTAATTTGGGAGTATTGTGCATCTGCATTATGCGTAGTCGCTTATTAGTCGCAAATCAGTCACAATACCGTCCCTCTTTTTTGCGACTAAAAAAATAATCGCAAATGGTAGTCACAAAAACTGTGTTTTCTTGTAGTAAACCAACTTCATCCATCTGCGTTGCCTCAGATTCAAATCGTCTTGGGTAAAGACATGCTTCAGACTTTGATGATCCATGAATAGTTGCACCTTCTCCTAGTACAAATAAGCGCGCCAGATCTTAAGAGCAAAAACTACTGCTACTAGCTTTAAGTCATGAGTGGGATAGTTCGTGTCATGTTTTCGTAATTGCCTAGATGCATATTCTATGACTTTCCCTTCTTGCATAAGCACGCATCCCAGCCCGGATCCAATTGCATCGGTGTATACCGCCTATGGTACCCCTATCTTAGAAAGTACTAACACCGACATTTGATTTAGACATTTCTTCAGTTTCTCAAAGCTCTTAGAGCGCGCCTCAGTCCACTCAAACTTCACATCCTTCCCAATTAAACTTTTCAAAGGTTTGGCCATACTGACGAAATCCAAAACAAATCTACGGTAATAGCCAGCTAAACCCAGAAAGCTACAGACCTCAGTAACTTTCTTAGGGAATAGGCCATTCTGTTATGGCAGTGATCTTTCTCGGATCCACTGCCACTCCAACTTACGAAATGATGTGGCCGAGGAATCCTATCTCCCTCTCCCAAAAACTACATTTGCTCAGCTTAGCAAAAAGTTGTTGTTCCCGCAACTTTTGGAGTACCACTCGCAAACTCTACTCGTGCTCTCCTTCACTCTTCGAGTAGATCAAAATGTCGCCAATGAATACGATCACACACTTATCCAAGTGCTTGCGGAAAACATCATTCATTAACTTCATAAAGGCGGCAGCTGCGATCGTCAGACCAAACGGCATTACAACAAACTCATAATATCCATAACGTGCTAGGTGATACACAACCTTCGAAAAAAGGGGTCGTCCCTGGTTCTAACTCAATGGTGAAATCATCTCCCCGCGTCGGTGGCGGTCCCATTAATGGCTTGAATACATCCGCATATTCGGCAAATACTTGATTTGTCTCCAGCCTTCTAGTCGCTCCTTCTCCGACCATTGATATCGTAGCTAAATACGCTTCACATCCCCTCCCCAGCAACTCCTCCGCGTGAATCATCGAGATTATCGGCACCCTAGTATCTGTTTTCACTCCTTGAAAAACTAACCGTCCGTCTGGTATGGGAATATAAACACGCGTCCGAGGGCAGTCCAGAATAACTTGGTAGTCCGTCAGCCAATCCATTCCAAGGATAACGTCGTAGTGGTTCAACTTCATCTCCACTAGGGTCCACGACAGCTTTGCTCCTTCCAACAGAATGGGTACATTTTCATGCACACCAATGGACCTTACTCGCTCAGTCTCGACAGTTTCAATTGCTTTCGACCTAGGGACAAACTTTCTAGTGAAGGTCCAACACTTAGTCAACCTCGGGCTCACAAAATTATGCGTAGCACCGGTTTCAAACAAAGTGTAAGCTTTTACACCCCTATTGAAACTGATCCTACACGATTTATACATATGTCTAAGTATGCAGTTTCCATTTCACACACAAATTTCATAAGCATTTCTAATGACTGAACTAAAGGGGTCTACTTACCAGCGATCGGTGCGGCTCCCTCAGGATCTCTCATTGTGAACACTTGCGGCCCCACAGATTGCTTCTTTGCCGGTGGTGGTGGCAGCAATATTCCATGGGCATGGCCTTCTTGTTGCTGTCCCGAGAAAAGCGCATTGCAATCCTAAGCAAAATTTCCAACTCGTCCACAGCGATTACATCCCTAGGGTTTTCCCGTCATGGTACAGTCTCTCTGGATATGGCATTCCTTTTCACACCCAAAGAACGTAACCATCCCACACGGCCCATAGTGCTTCTTCCCACACTGGTTACATGTCTGACCATTTCCGGCAGTCCTTTCCGCATCCATGAAGTCCCAAGTTTTCTTATGTGCTTCTTGTCCACGGGATGCACGAGCTTGAGCATTCTTAGCCTTCCTTAGCTCCTCCTCAAATCCAATCTCAAATGTCTCCACCAGCTCAACAAAACTGGGGTACTTCCGAACCGAACAACGATTCTTCAACTCCAACCTCAGCCCCTTCATAAACTGGCGGATTAAGTCTGCTTCAGTGAAACACTTCCTCGAGAACCTCCTCAGATGGTTGAACTCTTCCTTGTAATTCGTCACAATACGGTTATCCTGTCGGAGATCCTCAAAAGCACTATCCATATGATCCAAGGCCTTCGGTGGAAAGTACTCGCGATTGAACTCATCCTTGAAGTCATCCTATGTCAGCTCACAGCTTCCACGGACTCCTTCTACCACACCTTTGATGCGCTTGGATTTGCTTACGAACTGCATGTTTTAAAATTATAAACCTAAAAGTCTACAAGTGCACAGATGTGCGTTGTAGGACTTGAGGTATCGATCCACAGGGAGGGAGAGCTGTTCTGCGAGACCTTAGACAGAGAATTAGCAAGGAAGTCTAAGACTATAATAAAGTTTTTGTAGGGTTTTTGTAACGAAAATGTAAAGAACAAAAAATGGAAAATTGCTTGTAAACCGAGGTATGAAAATCGATGGCAATAATAAAAAGAAAAGCAATTTGTAAACTATGATAAAACGATGTTGAGTCGACAAGGATATCTTAGGGTATGCTCGATTCAATCACGGGACCTAAGCTCTTTAGTAACAATTGATTCTAGATTTTAACTCCACGAACTGAACAGAATAAACGGCGTAGCCTACTTTCGTACATCCTACGCACCAACAATCTATATACTCGACCAATAGCTTTCGTCTCTGGTCGCGCATAAAATCGTGTTGTTCGCGCTGGTTCTTCTTAGTTCACGGCACTCCGTAAGTATACTTTTGTATCTTACGACGCGACACGCTCTTATCGATGAACAATTCATGTGGTTAAATTCAGCACTTTCGGTAGTTTTTATAACACCTAGAAATCAGTCTCTATTTCATGACGCTAGATTCATGCATTAACAACGATATATCACAAAGAGCTCTAAAATTCGGCTAGGTTTACCTCCTGAAATCCTTATCGAACATAGGATTCCCCTTCAATAATCCCTTTAAACTCAACGACTAAACTACTCGAACATAATTGAAAGAGAATGCATAATTAAATAAAAAGCATGAGATTGATGAAGGAGCCTCTCGATTTTAAGAACTAAGTCGGGAGAGAACCTCTTCACCAATCTTGAAAGTAAGAACAAAAGCATAAAGAGCAAAAAGTAAGAACAAAACTAGTTTAAAATGGTGTAAGAGCAAACACACGAAATTAGGTCTCTAAAACACATATTTATAGGTCTTCTCTCTTGCTTTCGTCGGTCTTTAGGGTTTTGAACGGGCTTTGCAATTGGGCTTCCGGGACCGAACAGGGGCTGGCCGCGGGTCCATTGGGTCTAGCCGCGGCGAAACACACCTTGGCCGCGGGTGGAAGGCTCCTAGACATGGCGAACTGCCTCTTGGCCGCGGGTGGAGGGCTTCTTCCCGTGGTGAATTGGGACTTCTTGATCTTCATGTATCTTTTGATTGAACAGTTGGATTGTTCTCAAATCAGTTGGAATGGAAAGGTAGTTGGTCCTTCTTGAATATCTCCAAAATTGGACGGGATCAGACGGTGAGAAAAACCTCTTTGGCAGTTGAACTTCTGACGGTTGGACTCTGATCCGAAAATCTGGTTTTTCTCCAATTTGCAATGCTTTTGCCTAAGTAACCTGAAAAGAGTTTTGAAACTACAAATATACGAAAATCACAATAAAAACATATAAAACCAAGTGAAATACTTATTAAAGTGTTTTAAAATAGATAGTAAAAATACGGTGTTATCAACCTTCCCACCAAATCAGCGCCTCGTCCTTCAGGTATTGAACTGCCAATTCCTTACAGTACTCCTCTGGTCACCTCATTGACTCAAAATTCCGCTAAAGCCTCTTCTTCCAATTGTCTGCGGAAATCGGGTCAGACTTTCCTCCAAACGAATCCATCCCCATGTTCTTCAAGTGCCTCATAGCCTCATAGTAGGTAAATCCCGGCACATTAACTAGGGCACACGGTGGAGGCGGCAAATGCTGCTCATGGATATTCACTTGCGGATTCGGTTCATCTCACAGTTCACCGTACCTTCCTTGGTAACGGTGCAGCTTGTCCAGCACTACAGCATGAGCGGTTGTGGGCACATGAACATGATCCACCCCAGCTCGGTTTCTTTCCGGCTAGTTCACTTCCTTACGTTGCTGGTCAACGCGGTTCGCATTCACATTCACACTCCCGGTGGTTGCGGAATTCTGGCCTTCAAGGGTATCACGACGGGCTGCAGATCTGGTATGCACGTTTCTGGCAATCTTTGGCAGCATCTGCACACAAGCACAAGTGAGTCAGTCCGGTCCCTTAAAGATTAATCTCCCTGCACGAAAAACAAAAATAAACTGGAGTGGCTCATCTAGGTGGTGGTTTTATAACGTTTGAAAACCCCCATTTGAAAACTTTAAAATCCGTCTACCCCGAACCCACTAACCTAGAATTACCCTCCCATCTCACCAGGTCGAACCCGGTTCTCCTTGGAACCCGCTCTGATACCAACTTGTAACACCCAATCCCGCCTTCCCGAAGGAACTGACGAACCAGCATGTCACCTTTAACCCCACCTCTTTATTCCATAAAGACGGCGTGTTAGCTAACCATAACTTAATGGACAAGTAACCTCATTTCCTGAATAATACTCTTCTCATTCAATCCCAAATAAAAGTCTTACAAAATCGAAACATAAATCTCAAATTAAACCAAAGAAAATAGCGAATAATCGTCTTAGCAAAATAATAAAAATAAACGGAAAACAAAGAAAACACCCTAACTCCCAAAACTCGCACCATGCCAGGATCGCTAGCTATTCTAGTTCCTCGAATTGATCATCAAACTCACCTGCAAGAGAGAGAGGGGTGAGTAATGGGGATTACTCAGCTAGAACTAAACCTAGAACTCATTCACCACACCACTCATATCCAACCAACATGCCAAGAATAAATGTAAACAAGCAAACAACATCACGTTCGAGTAACGTACAAGCAACTACGCAAATAAGGTGATATGGTCCACGACCATCACAAGCCCACGGCTGCATCGTACCCCGCAGGTACACTCACACGAGGCTCGCCATAGCCCTTGGCGTTGAGAACTGATGCCCATGTAGGCACCCCATAAACCCCAGCAAACACATTTGTACCACAAGTACCACCTCGCCTTGTGACAGACACCTACAAGTGCTTTCACACCATCTAGCTACTTACAGACACATTAATCACACAACAGGATTATCAAACAAGTATGCATGTGCTTCCTCTAATGATTTCCTAGATCCATATTCGATATTAAGATGCGAATCTATCAACCAAGATGCAACAACACAAACGTGTATGTACTCTATAACACGCGGTATACTTGTGTACACCTAGGCTCAACATACCAGAAGATGACAAGAGAATATAGATAAACGCCTAGATCTAATCCTCACTTTAAAGATCTCTGCTTAGGATTCAGAAAGAGAGGCACGGATCAGATCTACACCTAACGACGGCTAGAAGAAACAAAATCGAGAAGATGACGGCTCGAGATGAACTCGCGGCGGCTCTTCCTCGTCGCGGTGGCGGTCGAAGGCGGTGATTGCTGACGGTGGCGGTGGTTGGCGGTTGGTTCCTCTGGCCGTCGACTGCTGCTAGGGTTTTCTGTTTGCAAAAGTGTGTCTCCTTCCTCTCTAGTTCTACTTATTAGGCATGGGCATTCGGGTACCTGTTCAGGTTCGGGTCGGCTCTTTCAGGTTTTGGGTATTTCAGTACTAGAGGTTTAAGACTCATTCGGGTATTTCTTTTTTTTGGGTCGGGTTCGGTTCGGTTATGTCCGGGTTCCGGTACTCGAAATTTATCCCAAATACCAAAAAAATACTAAAAAAATGGTTCAATTTAAATAAAAATGTGGTTAAATTTTGCAAAAGTTGTTTGATTTAGACAAATATAACTAAAGATTTTTGGGTATTTTGGTTATTTAGGTCTAAACATAATTAATATATTCGGTTTATAATTGTAATGTTGGGTATTTTAGCTATTTTAACTCTAAATAAACATAAAAATTTTGGATATATAATTGTATTTCGTATATTTCGGGTACCTATTCGAGTTTCGGTTCAGTTCGGTTTGGTTCGGATACCCAAAATATTTTATAAGAAAAATTATTCGGTATTTATGACTATTCGGTTCGGTTCGATACTTTCTAATTCGGTTTGGTTCCGATTTGGTTTTTCGGTTTTGGGTATTTTGCTACTACTTATATAGAGAATAAGGCTAGGGTTTTCCAGAATTTTTCCTAATTGGACCTCTAGCTGATGGATTTTTTGGGTTTTTGGCTTTTCATCTGAATTTGGGATATTACATTTATCGTCTTTGTTTTTTTTCCTAGTTTTTCATCAGCTATTTTGTAATCTGATGAGCTTGCTGATTCTCATTTGTACGTATTTATCAGTGAATATAGATTACAAGTGTGTTCTATATAATGATTAACTTTACATATATATATATATATATAACCATATAGGGCATAGTTGAAACATTAATTATTCTTATTATATAATAAGGTTCGCTAATGGAATCACATATTAACGCCATTGGTTTGTTGAATTTAAGGGCTTAAGTGCAATTTTCAACTAATCAAACGTGGTTCCATGTTATCATTTTCGGTTTCAACCTTCAGAAAACTTTATTAATACTTTGCAAGATCATCATAATTAAGATTTTCGTGTATAAAAAATTCTTAATCTTGACCTAATTTCCAATTACAATTGCGGATCTGCAATCGATTTCTAAAACAGTTTGGTATTTAGGTAACTAGTTCCGACCAGTTTGGTGAAACATATATACATACATATATCTGTAAGATGTATTAAAAACAAAAAGATACAGGCTCAAAGACTTTGCATAATGCATCCAATCTTTTTTAAACCATATAAAATAAGAGAAATGTCAAAAAAAAATAACAATTTCGTTAAATATAACAGTACACCGATTAGCACTAATTTAAAACTATAATTTGTTTTCATTCAAATTTAGACGAATTATAAGATCTCACATCATAAATCGGTTAAGATCTAAAATAATATATAAATATCATAAACCAATTTACTCATTATCAATTTATATTATTAAAACAGAGACATTTTTTGCGTCCAAACAAGGATTCCTTCGTATTAGGCTATTCTTTTTTTGGATAACTACTATTCTAATTGCCAGTTGCCAAACAAGTCAATTTAGTACAAGATTAATAAAAATTATATTTTAATTTATATTTAAAATAATTCCGAAAATTCAAATTTTAATTTAGATTAGTTTGGATTTCTTTAAATATAGGTTAGATTAATTATCAAAAATCACAAAAATCACTTGTTATTATATCTTTACAAAAATAATAAACTGTATATTAATTTAGAAACATAATGACGGAGATGATAAACGATTAGCCTAAAATTTTAATATTTAAAATTAGTAAATATTTATATTATACGGGTAATATGAACGGACGGGTTAGAATTATATTTTTATAATCGCGGTTTTTTCGGATTAATATGAACAGAGGGATTAGAATTAAGTTTTTTTAATCACGGTCATATTTAATATTAGAAAAAAGATTAAATCTACAAAAACAAACTATATCTAAACACAAAAATAAATCGTTGTCACTTGTTAGAAAAATTATATCTAAATACAAAAAAAAAATATTACAAAATTTGATAAACAAAAAAAAGAATTTCCGTGCGGGCGCACGGGTTAGAATCTAGTTGATTTTAAATTGAAAGTTCAAAAATTTTAAAATGATAGCAAAATCCGAACGCACATTAATCCAATCCAAACCGAAACGAACCGATCAAGTCAACTTAAAAATAATTTTACAATGGAATTTTGTCGAGATGAATGGCTAAAATTCGGATGCCAAAACTGTAATAAAGCATAGCTTTATATATATATATAGTGGCTAATCAACGTATTGTCAATTAGTTTTGATGATATTAATGTTTTTGAATTTATTTGAAATTCAACCATATTAAAATATTGTAGTGAAAAAAATATTTTAATCGTAAAATTTAAAGATTCTTTTATACCTGATAATTATATTTTCGTTTAGCTAGTTGCCACAATTCTTTTTTGCTAGATGTAATATTTTCTTATGTTTTGTTTTATCAAATACTAGAAATTGGAGATACAAAAAGAAAACAAAAATGGGTCTAAGAGGTTCAATGTGAATACTAGAAATTGGAGATACATGTGAATCTGCATCTTAGATTCCCTTTCAGTGATAGTGTGAATCTAAGAGGTTCAATGGGTCCCACTCTTTAAGGGAATCTTCTTACGTCTTTAAGAATCTTTCTTGGTCAATATTTTGTTAACGTTCTTCACTTTTTTTGTTTTTTTTAAATGCTAACGATTACGTCCGTTTTATTAACAATAATTCATTACACACAGTTGTTGTTTTTTTGTTTAATTTATATATACCCTCGCTTTTTTATATTCACAAAGTACATGGCAATCACTAAAACCGTAATCGTATATTGCAAGTAGTAAAAAGATCTGGCAGATTCTATCTCTAATTCAATAATGTTGTCATCAACCTTTTTAATTATTAATAATAAGTAACTACGAATATAATTGGTCAAGCCGGAATCAAAAGTCAACCCTAAAGCTCTTCTTCCTCCCCTTAAAATACATAAGAGACAATCTTTCTTATTCGTGTCTCTCTAAGGTTTCTCAACATGTCTGGAACGATAACATGCTCTGCGACCGATCTCTCCGCCCTGCTCGGCCCCAACGCCACGGCGGCGGCTGATTACATCTGCGGTCAATTAGGCACCGTTAACAACAAGTTCACCGATGCATCCTACGCCATAGACAACACCTACCTCCTCTTCTCCGCTTATCTCGTCTTTGCGATGCAGCTGGGCTTTGCTATGCTCTGTGCTGGCTCCGTTAGAGCCAAGAATACGATGAACATCATGCTTACCAATGTCCTTGATGCTGCAGCCGGAGGACTCTTTTACTACCTTTTTGGCTACGCCTTTGCTTTTGGCGAATCCTCCGGCGGATTCATCGGAAGCCACAACTTTGGTCTTAAAGACTTCCCGACTCCTACCTTGGACTACTCCTTCTTCCTATACCAGTGGGCTTTCGCAATCGCAGCCGCTGGAATCACTAGCGGTTCGATTGCGGAGAGGACTCAGTTCGTGGCCTACTTGATCTACTCTTCTTTTTTGACCGGGTTTGTTTACCCTGTTGTCGCTCACTGGTTCTGGTCACTGGACGGATGGGCTAGTCCCTTCCGTTCAGCTGACCGTTTGTTTGGCACCGGAGCCATTGATTTCGCGGGCTCTGGTGTTGTTCACATGGTTGGTGGTATTGCCGGATTATGGGGTGCCCTTATTGAAGGTCCTCGGATTGGCCGGTTCGAGGAAGGGGGTCGAGCAATTGCTCTGCGCGGACACTCTGCCTCGCTCGTCGTCCTAGGAACATTCCTTCTCTGGTTCGGTTGGTATGGTTTCAACCCCGGTTCTTTCACCAAGATCTTCATTCCGTACGAATCTGGTTCCAGCTACGGCCAATGGAGCGGAGTTGGTCGGACAGCAGTTACAACCACGCTCTCGGGATGCACAGCAGCTCTAACCACACTCTTCGGAAAACGCCTCCTATCAGGCCACTGGAACGTAACTGACGTTTGCAACGGGTTACTCGGTGGGTTTGCGGCCATAACCGCAGGTTGCTCTGTGGTAGAGCCATGGGCAGCGATCGTCTGCGGCTTCGTGGCTTCCCTCGTCCTTATCGGATGCAACAAGCTCGCAGAGTTCCTAAAATACGATGATCCGCTCGAGGCTGCGCAACTACATGGAGGGTGCGGTGCGTGGGGGTTGATATTCGTAGGACTATTTGCAAATGAGAAGTATGTAAACGAGGTTTACGGCGCCAGCCCGGGAAGGCATTACGGGCTATTGATGGGCGGAGGAGGGAAGCTATTGGGAGCGCAATTGGTTCAAATACTTGTGATTGTAGGATGGGTTAGTGCCACAATGGGAACACTCTTCTTCATCCTCAAAAAGCTCAATTTGCTTAGGGTCTCGGAGAAAGATGAGATGAGAGGAATGGATATGGCACGTCACGGTGGTTTTGCTTATATCTATCATGATAATGATGACGATTCAGTGAGCCCTGGATCTCCTTTACCTCGCCCTCCTAATCCTTCAGCTGTTTAACTTTTAAGCTTTTTGTAATTTTATTCCCTTTAAATATTTGTTGGGGTTTTCCATTTGAAATACAAATCTTGTTTGTATTTGTTTTGAGTGATCTATGTTTGTGTTTGTGTGTATTTTCTTCTGATTCTAATTTCCGAATTCTATTATTACTTGACTCGTTTATTGTTTTTCTCTATTTCCTAGAAAATAATACTTATTACGGTAACACAAAAACTATAGCTTAGTGGTATAGTAGGAGAACTTTAGAAAAAAAAAAAAAGATTGAGTCTCAACTCTCAACATGAAGTTTTTGACTAAATTTACTTGTTCAGGTTTACAAAATTGGAAGACTTGGATATTCGTTGTGAAGAGTCAGAGTTGGCGCTTATTGCTGTTGACTATAAATTCAGAAGACGTAGTATAGTAGCACATAGTTTCTATGTTATGTGTCTATGTTATGTGTCTTTGTCATACATTTGGAAAATTTTCTCAGATTTGTTTTTGTAGTTTGAAACCAAAATAGAAAAAAGTTATAAGGAATACTTGAACTAGCCTTGGAAGTTAATAACTTATTCCATTAAAATATATAGTATTAGCTGGAACCATAATTTTCATGTGGTGCTATAGTTAGAATCCAGGAGCTTCTTCAAGATCCGCAAGCAATGCAAAGTCAATCTCTCTTGACTTAATTTGTTTTGCCAAAAAATGTTAATTAATTTGAGATTTTTTTTGCTGACTAATTCCAGGACTGAACAGGTCATTTTGACAGGAGTTTCGTGCAACTGCAGGCGCACCACATATAATGCATCCGGACCGGAACCTAGAAGTTCAAGTGGCCCCAACAACAACAAATTTGTTCATAGGGAAAATCAAACACATGAGAAATCGAAATCAGAGGGATTCGAAATAGTTAATGGGAAAATTTTGATTATTTATAAATATTTTTACGATGTTTTTGGTTGTTATCATTCAATTACTCTACCTAGCAATATCTACCGTCAGGTATCTCTATAATATTATTTAAGAAAATATTTTAAAAAATAAACTTTATTTTGTAAGTTATTACATGAAATACCATTATAAATAAAAAAAAATAATTGAAATAGGAAATAATATAATTATCTTTTCAAATTATTGATGATGATATGGAAAGTATTTATTTACCTTAAAAAAGTTATTTACTATTTAATTTTTTAATTATTATAATATTATTAAATAATAATCAATCCATACATATTTAAAGAATAACTATATTCGAAATCCTTAGTTATTTTTCCCTATAATTATTATAAAATATTCTACTAATTTTATAAATAGTTATACATAAAAAATTGATCTTCTTAAGAGTTTATGGTCTGACCACAAAAATTATAGTCATCAAGCGGTGCATATTAGAGTCATGTTTTCAAGATTATAGGTTTTTGCGGGTTAGCTCGAATAATATTTTAATTTATTGTAAAACGGGTTAATTAGACAAGTTAGTCCGGATTGATAGTTCTATCTATCATCATTAGTTAAACATATTTTAAAATTCAGATAAATACAATTTTCCTTAAATTTCAAAACAATTTTTAAACAAAAATTACTCCGCACTATATAGCTAACGCGGGTTGAATCTTAATATAATATTATATAGAAACTCATATTCATTATAGGATGAGGGGTCATACTGTAATTTTTTTGAAAACCATATATTAATTTTTCGAATTGAAATGTCACAACTTATGTATAATAATGAATGCATATGGACCATATCGAACACTATAGCTGAGTGACTACCAAAGTAGCTGAGTGACTACTAAAGTGTTATGTCTCATCAGTTACTTATAGTTCACTGCTCCCGGAGAGATACTTGACTACGTATGACTTAGGACTTACCACACATTAGGTGGCTTTTCCTAATGAGTGTCAAAATAAATATCATTCTCATTGATTAGTCATTGGGCTGGTTTATATACAACACCTGACCAAGGCAAACCAAATTTTTTATCAGATCAAAGTATCCGCCCATTTTGAACTCTCATCGTTTTATACAAATATGGTAGGGTAATGGGCTTTTTTTTAAAGGTTTAGGGTACCTATGGATAATTACCCTAATTTAACATCCCTACCTAGAATGAAAAGATAAAATTTAATTTTACCAACGAAAAGATCCCCCCCCCCCCCCCAGGTCGTCTAATTTCATGAATGAGTAAATCACCCAAGATGGCTTTTCGTGTTTAGTAAGTAATATTTTTAGTGTTTATAATTCTTAGTTGACCTAAATTTATTAAGATATAGAAACTATAATTAATCAAACTATAACTAATCACTAATTAATACGTATTACTAAATAACCAGTATGTGCTATGCGGTAATCCATTTTGCCACGTCAATTAACATAATTTTGTATGATTTTTCAAGATACAGTTGCTACTAGAATATGGTAAAATATGTGTTTAATTTATCGTTCTTCATTAAAAAAAAGTCTGGTTTGTCTATTTTGTTGAGTGTCAACTCTCGATATAATGCATCCAAGATCGTATTATACTCTTTGTTTCTTTAGTATTTTTTTTTTT
>PKMM01050384.1:0-88347 GCA_002933915.1 Eutrema heterophyllum | reverse complement strand
ACCGGTCGGATTTCCGAACGAAAGACTAGCCATAATATGCTCTTAATTATGAACCCACATATACCCCAATGGTAGGATAATAATGAATAAGTTTAAAATTCTTTCTTACAACAAATATCTGAATTTGAATCCAAGTAAACACAAAGTCTTGTACGTTTTAGATTTAATATTTGAAATCTATTTGCGTATATAAGCCACTTGAAAAACTTCGAATAATGCATCCAATTTTCATCTTTTATTTAAGCATCCCTATAAAAAAAAATGAAAAATATCTAAAGATAACATTTTTTTTTTTATATGCCCTATCGGCTGATCCAGTCAGCCCCGGTAAGAACGCACCGATGTGCTACAGAGTGGACTACTTACAGGTTCAGCGGTTCAACAGACACCATGAGCTCCGAGCTGGGCTCGAGTCAACGGTCCATGAGCTCCGAGCTGGGCTCGAGTCAACGGACCATGAGATCCAAATGGGCCACCACCCTGCCTGTCTCAAGTTTGGAATGTCTTCCGACTAATGTCAGGGTAGCCAGATCGTCTGTTACTGGACTACCATGTTAACTGTCTGGACCTTTGGCCCAGACCCAGACTTCCCACACAAATGTAATTTTTGTTTTCAGGGAGGTTCGAAAAATAAAAATAACATTTTTCATTACCGTAATTGTCATTTAAATAAACTATTAATCAAAACTATCATTTTCATCCTCGAATTTATACAATTAATACTATTGAGTTTATCTTATAATATTAGAGTTTAGATTTAAAAACCTAATAAAAACAGTAGAAAATAAGTATTTTAATTCGTTTTGCTAGTTGTCACAATTTATTTTGCTAAAAAGCAGTATTTTATTTGATTTTATCAAATAACAAATTGGGGATGCATGTAAAAGTTCTTCCCGAAACACAAAGCACGAATGAGTTATTGGTGCGACTCTAAAAGTAAGGAAACAAATTATACAAACGGACCAATGTTGCGTTGGATCAGTGGCAAAAAAGTATGGGTACGTGTCTGTCTGTCCTGGATTCGACACACGTTGAAAAAGACTATTTACATTGTTTGGGTTCCCGGTAAAGAAGTGAAAAAACACTTTTATTTTACAAAAAAAAAAATTATACAAACGGGTCCCATATTATAGTCTATTAACCAAGATAGAGATTTTCTTGGTCAATATTTCTAACATCTCTATAATATTATTTAAGAAGACATATTATGCCATTACAAACAAGAAAAGATAATTGAAATATGAAAGAATATAATTGTCTTTTAAAATTATTGATGAAAATATGGAAAATATTTATTCATCATTAAATAGGTTATTTACTATTTAGTTTCTTAATTATTATGATATTATTAAATAATAATCAATCCATACATATTCAAAGAAAATACAGTTTGAGATTCGTAAAGGCGTTCACATCACTGAACTCAGTCTCCTTCTTCGTGTTTATGATAAGAAGACATTTCATCACATGAACTTTGTGCACGGCGTATGCACCGAAAATATCGCTTCACTGAGATATATTGGCTTGGATACCTTCTCGGGAACCATGAGTTTCATCAATCCGGCAAAACTTCTTGAGTAGAAGTTTGAGTAGGAGTTGAACAAAATTTCTTGAGTAGAAGTTTGGAATTGTTGGTGTTCACCGCAAATCTTTGGTAACGGACTTAGGTTGCAGATCTGAAATCTCTGAAAATGCCTCCCCACGGTGAGAAGAAAGGCAAAGTGTGGAGAGGTAAAAGAGGTCAAGCCTTTACATCGTCTGAGGTGGTCAGAGAGTGTGGAATATGGAGCCCCAATACTTTGAATCTCCTTATGAGTTGTTGGATGACGTAGTTTTCGTACTGATGAGTGACGAGTACACTGAATTTTGGCTCTAGCTCGACAACAACAAGGATGCACCAAGAAGGATGTCCTCTGTCAAATCCACATTTGATTTTAAAATACAGTTGTCACTACAAGAAAACATGGTGTTTTCCGACGGCCATAATTCCGTCGGAAATTTCCGACGGGATTGGACGAAAGTAACATCCATCGGAAAACAGTGCCCGTCGGAAATCCATCGGAAATTTCCGACAGATTTCTGACGCCAATTATCCGTCGGAAAAAAATCGACGGATTTTCGACAAATGATGTAGCCGTTTGACGTTGCCGACGGATTTCCGACGACGACCATCCGTCGGACACATTCCGACGGATTTCCGACGGATTGTAGCCGTTTGAAATAATATTTACGTTGCGTAGCCGTTTGAATATAGCCGTTAAATCCGTCGGAAATTCTTCGGAAAACGCGAACAATTTCCTTTTAAAAACGTATCAACCCTCTCATTTACAATCACAAAAAACCTCTCATCTACAATTCCTTACAAAATGTCTTCTTCAGATCCTTATAATTATTTTCGATCATGGATGGACAAGCCTCATCAAATTCCGGACACATGCCTAGTTACGGAAGAATTCAGAGAAAGTCTGCAGGAATTCATGGCATTTGCGGCTAAGCAGAAGAAAACGAAAAAACCGGTAAAATCTACTGCCCTTGTACGAATTGTCGGAATCGTAGATTAATCGTGATAGATGAAGTATGGTCACACCTTTATTGTCATGGGTTTGTGCCGGGTTACAAGATTTGGTATTATCATGGAGAAAATGATACAATGGTTGATCATTATGCTAGTACTAGTGAACAATATATTGGGGATAGCGCTAGCTTAGAAGAACCTGCAATGGAAGTAGAAAGTACTGTAGGTCACGTTCAGATGGTGAACGATGCATTCCGTGAAAGTATGCCATCAGTTGCTGAGTATGGAGATAGAGGGGAAGAACCTAACGCAGAAGCTCGGAAATTCTTTGATATGTTAGACGCTGCTAAAAATCCTTTATATGATGGGTGTAGAGGTGAACATTCCCCTTTATCAGCTACAACTAGGATGATGGGTATAAAGACGGATTTCAATTTGAGTGAGGAATGCGTGGATGCAATCGCTGATTTTGTGAAAGACATTTTGCCAGAAGATAATCTTGCACCGGCATCATACTATGAGATACAGAAACTTGTTGTTGGGCTAGGATTGCCGTATCAGATGATAGATGTATGCATCGACAACTATATGATATACTGGAGAGAGGACGCATGCTGTTCGACATGTCGTTTTTGTCGCAAACCGCAGTATAAGGAAACAGGTGGAAGAGTGTCAGTGCCATATAAACAGATGTGGTATTTGCCGTTAACAAAGAGATTGAAGAGGTTATATCAGTCAGAGCGCACATCGGGAGCAATGAGATGGCATGCATAGCATACAACGGATGGAGAAATCGCCCATCCGTCAGACGCAGGAGCATGAAAACATTTTCAATCAATGTATCACAGCTTTGCGTATGAGGCGATGAACGTATACCTTGGATTATGTACCGATGGTTTCAACCCTTTTGGGAAGCACGGCAGATAATATTCTTTGTGGCCAGTAATTGTAACACCTTACAATTTGCCGCCATCTTTGTGCATGAGACGGAAGTTCTTGTCCCTTAGCATTCTCGTTCCTGGACCAGAGCATCCGAAGAGATCACTTGATGTGTTTTTGCAGCCATTGATTTATGAGTTGCGAATGTTATGGGACCAAGGTGTTGAGGCGTTTGATGTTTCTTGTCAGCAGAATTTCGTCATGCGGTCGGTACTTATGTGGACCATTAGCGATTTTCCAGCATATGACATGTTATCAGGATGGACAATGCACAGAAGGTTATCGTGTCCGTACTGTCAAGATAACACAGATGCGTTCCAATTGAAGCACGGACGCAAAACGTCTTGGTTTGATTGTCATAGGCGATTCCTACCTAGCGATCATCCTTATCGTCGGAGCACCACATTGTTTAGGAAGAACTGGAAAGTAATTGATGGTCCACCTCCTGAGTTAGATTGACAGTATTTGTTGGATCAGTTTAGAGATTTTGGTGCAGATAGGACCGTTGATTGTGGTGGTAACGGGCATCATCCTGTTGATGGTTGTGGCAACGTACATAATTGGCACAAGAGGAGTATTTTCTGGGATTTGCCTTATTGGAAGGACCATCTTTTGAGGCATAATCTGGATGTCATGCACATTAAGAAGTATTTTTTTGACAACATTATGAACACCGTTCTCAATGTCCAAGGGAAGACGAAGGACAATCTTAAGTCTAGATTGGACTTGCCAGACATTTGTTCTCGTAGAGCACTACATGTGACAGGGAACGGGAAGCCTCCGGTCCCGGCTTTTCGTTTGGATGAAACTTCAAAGGCCGCGTTTTTTGACTAGATTGCCGAAAGTGTTAGATTCCCGGACGGATACGCATCTAACATTCGGAACTGCGTTGATCATGGAGAAGGGAAGTTTACTGGGATGAAGAGTCATGATTGCCATGTGGTGATGCATCGCCTCATTCAATTTGCCTTTGCATGTCTTCTACCACGTAATGTCCACAAAGCAATTGCATGTACAATCATTAAATTATTTTGTTAATACTTTACACAATATATACTTTAGTATTTAATTATTCATTTGTTATCCATATTTTGCAGGGATTGGTGCCTTTTTTCGAGATATATGTTCTCGCTCTCTTACATCAGACGGTATCCGCAATCTTGCGGATAATATACTTGTAATCCTTTGCAATTAAGAGAAGATATTTCCACTTTCATTCTTTGATGTTATGGAACATCTAACAATTCATCTCCCTCGAGAAGCAGAGCTTGGTGGCCCAGTTCAGTACCGTTTGATGTATCATTTCGAACGGTATATGTTTCATCTAAAGAAAAAGGTGAATAATTTGAGCAGAGTGGAGGGTTCTATTGTCGCACAGAGTATCAATGAAGAAACTTCACATTTTGCCGAGTTTTACTTTCCATCACAAGTCAAAACGAAGAGTCGTAGAGCAGCTTGACATGATGATAGAGGCGTACTACCTTTCTATCCGGTCGATGTTCCTCATATATTTTTAGAGATTGGACGACTTAGTGGAAAAGGCAAGAAGCGGAGACTTTCATCGCAGGAGCGGGATCATTTGCATATGTATATTCTCACAAACTACGACGGAATTGAAGAATATGAGAGGTATTAAATTAAACCAAATTATTAATTACTTATTAGGTCCTTGCTTATATATATATATATATATATTAATGTGATGATCGCTTTAATGTCACAGCTTGTATATGGCTTATCAACGTTTTTCATTTCCGAACAAAACAGAGGACGAGCTAATCGAGCTCAAACAGGAAGAGTTCGAACGTTGGTTAAGAGATTATGTAAGTATTTTAATTGCGTTGTTTAAACTTTCATATATAATGAATGATTTCTTTTACTCATTTTTAATTTATTCATGCAGGTGACGACAGAGAAGGCTAACGGACAAAGCTTTCCCACGTGGTTAGAAGAAATTTCGCGCTTCCCACTAGCAAACGTGCAGTCACATGTTATGTATAGCACACAGGGGTACACTTTTAAGATTCTTCGGGATGATAGGAGTGCGACAACTTCAGATTACGGTGTATCTACTCAGTCCGGTGATCTTGTATACTATGGTGTCGTACGTGAGATTTTCGATGTTCAGTACCCGGGAATGCTCGGTTTGAGATGCGTTGCATTTTTATGCGACTGGAACGACCCATTAGTAGGAAGCGGTGTGCGACACGACCAATTTGGTGTTACATCATTACATAGCAGAAGGCGACTCCAGAAATACGAGCCATTCGTACTTGCTTCACAAGCAGACCAGGTTAGTTTTATTCTTTTATGCTAATTTATTTGTTAGTATATATTTTTGCATTACCGTGTCTAAATTGTTATATGACTTTATTACATGGTGTAGGTATGTTATATTCCATATCCTCGAGTGACAAACAAGCAAGACTCGTGGATTACAGTCACATCGATAAACCCGAGAGGTAGGGTTCATGGGATGTCCGATCATGAACCCCTCCAGCAAAACTTTGTTGGTTTAGGTTTGATCGACCATTCCCTTGAGGTCGACCTTGTTGTTGATTTCACAGTACATGCCGATGATCGGGTATTTGAGGATTCAGAGGAAGAATTTGACGAATTTGGTGAAACTTCCGATTCAGCAGAATCAGATTATTCATCATCAGATTCGGAGTAGTTTTAATTATAAACTTTGCATTGTAAAATATGTATTTGTATTTGAAGTGTAATGTGTAATATATTAGTTATGTGGAACTAGAAACTTGGACATTTGATTTACTAAGTGTAACACATCCGAAAATCAAAAAACAAAATTGCTAAGTATAATCTGTCGGAAATTTCCGACGGATTTCTGACGGATTAGGTTTTAGCCGAGGGGTTCAGTACCCGGGTTTTCAGTTTTAGCCGGGGTAACTGCATCCGTCGGAAATCTGTCGGAAATCTCCGACGGATTATTGAGCATAAGGTTTTAAACACGTTTACATCGTGTTTTACATTTTCCATATCCAGATCCGTCGGAAATTTCTGACGGGTTTCCGACGGATAATTTTAAAAATGTTGTTTAGGGTATAGGTTTTTTTTGTGGAAATTGTTTACAAACACTTGTATGATGATATAGAATAGGTTGAACATGTCATATTTCAAAAAAATGTGTCATATAGAATTTAGAAAATTTGATGGAAGTGTTTATATAAGGTATAGTATAAGATATAGTTGATTTATGTTAAATGTATAGATTTTGATGTTGTATAAGTTATACACTCATGTAAAGTCTCTAACAAAGGTGGATTTCTTATTTTTTTTAATATAACATGTACATTAGGGGTCCCTAAATCATATAACATAAACCTTAAACCCCAAATATACCCTAAATCCGTCGAAAATTTCCGACGGAATTCCGACGGATATGAGACTTATGACGCGTGTCTGTTGACTGGCCAATAGCAACGCATGCAGGGAATATTCCCACATTTCCAACGGATTTCCACGGACGTTGGTTTTTTCGAGACCGCGGGAAACTGAACCGCTTAAACGAAAAAAATTGAAATTCCGACGGATCGGGCCGTCGGAAATCCGAATATATCCGCGAAACAGTCTGTTTCTCTTTTCTCTCACTCTCTCTCCTTACGATTTTCTCTCTTCTCTCTCTCCTGTGAAAAACGTGACAAAATCCTCAATCTCTCCTCTCAATCCTCTTCGCAAGCCTCGATCCTTCAATCCTTATGGATCCCAACATGTAAGTATCTCTAATTTTCTAAAAATCACTAATTTTCATTGTAAGATATTAATTAGAATTGTTAGATTAGTATTTAGAATTTGTTAGATTTTTGGAATGAAATATTAGGGTTTATGAGATTAGGGAATGGTATTTAGAATTTGTTAGGGTTGTTAGAATTTTTTTATAATTTCGAAAATTAGTATATATGATTTTAGGATTATATAAAACGGTTTTGTAATATTAGGATTATATAAAACGTTTTTATATATATTATTAGGTTGTTCGTTTTTATTTTTAGAAAATGTTTTAAAACGTTTTTATATATTTTAAGAATTTTAAAAAACGTTTTTTTATATTTTTTAGGTTTTAGAAAATTATAATTGAATTTTTCAGAATTTATTACTAATTAAATTTTTTTTGTAATTTATAATTTTAGATTTAGTAATTTATAAGTTTGTAAAAACGTTTTTGTATAAATATTATTAGAATTATATAACAAAACATTTTTATAAAAATGTTTGGTATAATTATATTAAAAAAAAGTTTTAAAATTTTTTTTTTTGAAATTTTAGAAATGTTTTGAATTTTTTGGGAATTTTTGAATTTTGGTTAATCTTTGAAAATTTTAGGAATTTTTTGAATTTTTTTGGAATTTTTGAAAAATTTAAGAATTTTTTAATTTTTTTGGAAATTTTCGGGAATTTTGAAATTTTCGGCAAATTTGATTTTTCATGACATTTGAAATTTTCGAGATATTCTAAATTTTCGGGAATTTTTTGTTTTTATTCAATTTGCAGATATTTTTTTTATTTTTCGTAAGTACTAACAATTTTATTGTTTCGCAGGAATAACGAGTACACACTACAGTTGGGCGGCGGCTCCCAAGGACGCCGTTCTCGGGGTTCTCGGGCTACGCCTCCTGGCGGATCGTGCTCGGGAACTCAAGTCCCGGAGTCCCAGCAATCCGCAGCTCGGAGCCAGATTAGCATCGAGGACCTAGTCCAACAGCCCAACCTGAGCCATTGCATCCGTCTCGACCCGAAGTTTGAATACGAGACTTGGTAAGTGAAATTTTGATTGTTATTTCAATTTTTTAAGATTTTGAATCTAATTAAACGGACTTAATTGTTTTTTAGGTTTAAGTTATCGCCTGAGATCACAAATGTGATCTTATGGATGCTCTACAACATGTTGGACAAACCGTAACGAGAAGTACTCGGACATGCCGAAAGACGAGAAGGACTTGTGGCACCGGAGTTTCACGATAAGTAAATTTTCGATTTGTATTCTTTTTTTAGTTTATTTTGTCAATTTTAATTTCGAATACTAACCTTATGCTTTTTTAAAAATGTAGCAAGACTTCACGTGGCACAATTCCCTTACGAGGGAAGTAATTGCCCAATTCGACAGGTATGCCGCGCTTTCGTACTCGAACCACATGTACGAGTGGAAACAGAAGTGGAAGCACGGCAAGGACAAGTCGAAGGATCTCGACGACGACGTCTGGAAGGGTTTCTGCGATTATTGGAGCAAGCCGAAGACGAAGAAGCTATCAAAAACAAACACGAAGAACCGGAAGAGCGAACGAGGAGGGAAGGGGATGTACATTCACAACGGCGGCGCAAAGACCGTCGAACGGGATGCAATGGAAATGGTAAGTCTGATTACAATTTTTAATTATTATTTTTGTTTTTATTATTATTTACTTAACAACATTTTACAGGCGAAGAGAGACGGCGTAGTTCCCGACTACCTTAGAGTGATCGAGCAGAAGCACACCAACTAAAAAACTGGTGTGATCCAGGATCCCGGCATGCGTGACCTCGTTGAGACGTGCAAGAAGAAGAAGGTGGATCGGGAACGAGAAGTTGGACTCTCGCAGCTCACTCTCGAGGGGTCGTTGTCGTCGACTTCCGATCCAGGAATTGTCTTCTTCCATTCCTCGGTTTCCTTCGGGGTACAGAGATGAGATCAAGAGGCTCACCCAAACGGTGAAAGAACGTGACGCCGGAGGTCGAGGAGCTAAAGTCCGCACACACCTCAACCTAGACCCAGCTCACCTCAACCTAAACCCAGCTCAACTCTTTGCAGAAGATCATGCAAGGCGCCTTTCCTCAACTCTTTCAACCCGACAACCCCGACGATCCCGACAACTCTCTAACCGTTTGAAATTTTTTTATTTTTATTTTTGAACATTAAAATATTTTGTTTAATGAATTATATTTTTTATGATAATGAATTTTTATTAATTAATTTCTTTTTTATAATAATTTTATTTAATTATTTATTTATTATAATTTATAAATGAAAATTAATTAAATAAAATCACAAAAAAAATTCAAATTGAATATCCGTCGGAAACTAAAGCCGTCGGAAATCCGTCGATAATAATTCCGTCGAAATCCCGTCGGAAATATATCCGACGGTGTTCCGACGTTTAGTTCCGACCTTACATCCGTCGGAATATTCCGATCCTTTTTTCGACGACCAAGTTCCGTCGGAATAGTCCGATAGATTTCCGACGGATATTGATTTCCTGACAAACTGGAACCGACGGACAATATCCGTCGGAAATCCGTCGAAAAATAGTGTTTTTTTGACGGATTTCCGACAGAAACGGCCGTCGGAAATCGCATGTATTCTTGTAGTGTGTGTGATCATAAAGTCATGGGGATTTTCAAATCAATCAAAACATACAAACCAATAAAACTCTCTTAATTAATAAAAATAGGATTTAGAAAACAAATATGTTTTCTGGAGCAAAGGAAAGACATGGCCAAAACATCCACATGGATTCAATAAGAGAAAACACAACATTTTTTTTTCAAACCGACCTCGATATTTTTTTATGTAGGAGGTCTCCAACATCTTTTCCCTTTGGAAATAAATAAATTATGTCAAATTATCATGCTCATAATCATTAGAGATTATTTATATAAAATGAAAAATAAATTTTAGACAAACTTAAAACACAAGATTTTCGATGATTCTTCACAATCTAAATAGGTTGAATGGTGGATCCATTTAGAATTTCTCAACGATTCACATCGCTTCATTTAAATATCTTAATGTTAAACTATATTGAAATAAAAGCGTTTTTGTACATAGGCATACTATGAAGAAAGAACCTAGCTTGTGAGCTCATTCTATCATCAACCATATTTTGAACCTAAGCAATGGTGTTCAACTGTGAACATGTCCAGAGACCTATGCAACCATGTCGGCTTCCTGTGAATCAGGAACAATGATGTCAAGCCTCATCATCGCCTTGTAGCATTGAGGAACCCGAGCTCCGCTGTGCATACATCTCAACACAAGCAGGGGCTTTACCGTAAAACCTCTTGAGATTTCCGGTAAGCGGATTTCTCTTAAGGTCTCTCACATGCCATACATAGTTTGGAAGAAAGAGCTCGCCCACAAGAGCATCTTGCCATCCGTGCTTCCCGTCTCTCCATTGGTGTTTGAACTCTCCGCACAGCTTTACACTGTGTCCCCATGGTCCTACATGCACTTCAGAGCAATACCCGCATGCTTTCACCGTGGATTCCCTCATCAATTTCGTCACTCCCCATCTCACTTTTTCGTAAGCATCCATTGTTTCCTGTGCTATCTTAGGTATCTCCTCTGGTGTGGGAGGTGGAGGATACCTTTCACAAGCACCAAGTGTGTCAAGATCGGATAGTGGAGATGATAATGATGTCGAATTGCAAGGCTTATTAGGCTCTTTAACATATCCACCTCGATCGATCACTCTCTTCCCGATCATTCGGATTGGTTGTGTCCTTCTACGACAAGGATACTCTGGGATCTCAACTCCAGCTTGGACGCATAGCTCAACAACTGTTGGGATTCTTTCATAGTCAAACCTGGTTTCGTGCTTTATGCGCCGCCCGAAAGGGTCATACATGTGGTAAGACTCAACAGGACTCAGAACATCATTGATGGTGCCCTTGACCCGTAAATGGGAACCACATTGCTGTGAATTTGTTGGACCATTGCCATCCTTAATATTGTGACCAGCATTAGCCACATGAACCGCCGCGCATTCACTGCAAAAATACTATAATAAAGTAAGTGAAAACTTGCAGCAGCATCTAAGAAAAGCAAATGCGTTTGCTTATATTTCTCAAAGCTCACAACAAGGTCACTGGAAAAATTGACATGACAGCATAATTCACTCCCAACAGGAGAATAGACGGGAACAACATGGAGAAGCTGTGCTAAACCCTTGATCAGCAACTTCCAGTTATCTATCACTTCATAGGCCACAGGAACAAGACTGGGGAGAAGCAATCCGTTTTTCGGAGGGTCCAAGTGTTTCTCTATGCCCATCTGGGCAAGTTTCTTATCTTTCTTAGCCTCTTCTTGAATTTGCTTAAAAGGAATAGGATAAGGTTTTTTCTTGTTCTTTGGTAAAATAGGAGGAAGATCCACATTCTGTGTAAACACATGCCGTTTCTTGAAACAAACGAAGGTTCCTAACCTCATCGAACACTCCCTTTTAGGGATCACACGAGGAATCTACATATAAAAGGAAAAATCCTAAATTTAAGTAAAGCATGTTTTACAACCTCAGGAGTCATCACCAAGATCAAAGTTACAGGAGATGTAAATGGGAAACCTGAAAGCAAAGTGCATAAAAGCCTCTAGCAGAAAAATCAATTGGCTTGGGATCTATGGTCTGAGGATAAACACCTAGGTACGAGAATAACGATTAGCCAGAATGAGAGACTGTGTACAATTATGGATTATCAGAAAAGCTAGATACAGAGCTCAAAGGGGAGGGGACTGAACTACCTCTACAGGGAGGCGAAACCAGAAGCATGGTGATTTGCGAGGACTTGACGCAAAGAACCCAAATCAGAAACTAAGCAAAAAATGACAACTTTCGCCGAGCCCTGCAACATTTAAGGAAACATGTGAGGATTTGAAAGGAAGAAGTGACAATGAGTACATCGTTTAGTCATTTCGTCGAACATGTGGTGTGCAATAAAAGACAAGTAAACAGAGAGAGGAACAAAAAAAAAACGGCTCTGAAACCTTGAACTCCGAAGAGAACGATGAGCTCAGACGAGAGAAATCAACGGAAGAAGATTGTGAAGAAGGAGAAGAGAAACGAAGATCTCGTTTCGGCTGTCAATTTTCTTGGGATAAATCGATGAAGAATTCGAAGTTCTCTGATTACAGCGGGACGATGAAAACTAAACGCACAAGACTTGTTTTTAACATTTTCACAAGACAAAAATCAATCGGACCAGTAATCAAAAGCCCTAGTTCAGCCCAATGAAGCCCAGGTCCAATTAACTGAACTAAACGCCCACGTAAATCGCGTGTCGCGTGAACATCAAGAAACTAAGAATTTGATTGGAAGGAGGTTTAGAGGCTGTACACAGCCATATTTATTTCTACAGCTAATTTTTGTTTTCAATCATGATTTTTACAGATTTTTAAATCTACAGCCCTTTATATTCTTTTTTAGTTGTAGAAAGCTATATTTCCACGGCCCAAATTTTAGGCTCTGCAAATTTGAAAAATCTTACAGCCAAAATCCTACAGCTACAAAATTTACAGCCAAAAAACCACAACATAAAACCGAAAACTACAACTGTTACCAATCAGGTCCTAAGCCGTGTGGGAAAAGCAGAAGCAACACACCGAGCTATATATATATATAATAGACTCTTTTATACGAACTCAATTTCACAAAATATATCTGTTTAGACTCGCGTAATTCTGGCCTTTTTAACATCCCTAAGCTAAGCTGCGTATATCAACTTATTAGACTTTGGCTTTTGCACTATGTTTACGGACGTGACTGTTTCCAAGATATATGGTTACTCTTTTACTGAAACTTTTAGATAGAAACTCTAATATCATAAAAGCGAGAAAAAATAGTAAATAAGAAACATTTTTGTACTGAATAATAAATTTCTTCTTACATGATTGATTACAATTGTGAAATTATATATGTGTGAATATATATATATAGAACGAGATAGCCATGAGGCTTACTCCTCTCAGTCACAAATGTTTACCTTAGGTTAGGTTCATTATATTTGCTGATTTGCATGTAAGATGCTTTATGTCAATTACCTTTGAACTTTGGAACATATGTAATATTCCTTTGTTTTGTTCTTTTTGCTATAGCATGCGTCATTTCAAACAAATACTGCCCATATGAAACCCTTTTTCACCATAATAAACCTTCTTAAAAAAACACTAAGCATATGAAACCACTATCAATGTAGTCATGCAGATTGTGGATAAATAATTCATCCCAAACCCCAACAGATAAATATTTTAATTTCTTAAAAAAAACGTACTATATTGGTCCACTATTTACCTGTAATGGAAAGTGATGATGAATATTTTTATGGGCACAATTCAAGTTGTCGTGTCGAGTGCACAGTCAATATCGATCGGT
The DNA here is from genome assembly GCA_002933915.1 of Eutrema heterophyllum. Taxonomy (NCBI): domain Eukaryota; kingdom Viridiplantae; phylum Streptophyta; class Magnoliopsida; order Brassicales; family Brassicaceae; genus Eutrema; species Eutrema heterophyllum. Next base: position 74,754 of record PKMM01050384.1, on the reverse strand, counting down.
CCAAGACTATCAAGTGTTTTGTTAGAAGTTAGAACATTTTGATAAATCATTGGACCTTTTCTTGGGGTTGATGTTATGCTTATGTATTATCACGTAGATTAAGCTTTTTCTTCTCTATGTTGTTGATTTTTTATTTATATTTTCTGCTTTTTAGTAGATATTTTAAAACTAACTAACACATAATAAGTTGTTGGGTAAGTAAACTATCAATGTCAATGTTCTAAAATGGTGATTATCTTTAATGTAACCACATCTCATTATCTTAATTGTTCATCAAATTTAGCTAAATCCAAAATCAAATTGCATCTTATCCAAATTAATATTTGGTGGACTTAATGCAATAGATAAGATATTTTTTATCAAGAAATTGTTTTGTTACTTCTAAATGAGGGAAGTTCTTAAAACCAAGTTCGAATTTTGTTTGGAATGAATTTATTTTTTAATTCTAATAGAAAAATGTATGAGTTTCGGCTCATAACTCCTCGATCAACTCAACAAAATGGGATAATTGTAAATATAGTACAAAAATCAGATATATTATCCCTTTAGTATTTAATCTCCACCGCCATAACAATCAATTATATGAGTATTACAGGAGGCTATAAAGGTTGTATATTTTAGACATAATGATTAAGAAATGGTCATAAAAGTCGAACATGCATGGCAATAGTTTTTTTTTGATAAAGCATGCATGGCAATAGTTAAAAGCAAAAAACTGGCATTGATGTTAGTATTGATAATAATGACCAAAGAAGACGTTTCGTAGAACTAATATAACTCCACCGCCATATAATTAGACATAATAATTAAGAAATGGTCTTAAAAGTCGAGCAAGCATGGCAAAGTTTTTATTTTTGAGAAAGCATGCGCATGGCAATAGTTAAATGCCATTGATATTGAGTATTGATAATTATGACCAAAGAAGACGTTTCGTAGCATCCAATCGAATATAAGAACCGAAAAAAAAATGAAATGCGCCAAATTTTTTTTAAAAAAGTGGAAGATGAAAAAACGATAAAGCCAATTAAATTTAGTTGACTGGTAAATATTTACCATAAATAGTTTGTAAACTCCCAATTTCCGATATTTGGATGTATTGACTAAGAAATAGAGGGACATTTTACCCAAAAAAACAATAGAGGGACATTTAATCTCGGATTGGAAAAAATGGCATTGATATTGGGAATCGAATATGACCAAGATATAAATTATTTACCGTTTCGACTTACGGGTGGCAGATGAAAAAAATAAAGCCAATTAGATTAGATGAGTGATAAATATTTACATTCCATGAATAGTTTATTCAATATCAGAGCATAAATTGTTGTTTCTATGTTTGAATGCAAATTTAAGAGAATTTCCCGAAAATGTAGAGATACCAATTTGTTTAATTTTGATATTTATTCTATTGAGACGGACCAAAATCACACTGATATTATTGAAAAAAGTGATGATGCGCTAATAATAATACCGTGTAAATGTCGTAAATGGATTATCCCTTTTGTGTATATCGAACTGATGAGAGATTTTTTTTTTTTAAAAAAGAAGCTTGTTAATGATCTTGATTACAACATAAAGATGAAACTGATAATTTTGTTAATTTTTAAACATATCGAAAATAAATTTAATTAATTTAGACGTTTGCATTTAGATTGGGGGTGTGCTTCTTCTCTCCTTTATTTTAAAATAAATGAATAATACTGTATATCGCGTTGGAAGATGACAGAGAATAATAAAGGGACCCACCGGGAAATTAATAAATCGATAAACCCCAAATAAATAGCCCAAGTCTAATTTTGAAAACCAAAAAAAGAGAGAGACGAAACAGAGTCTTCTTCCCCGACGAAGGCACCGAAGCCACCACGCTCCCGTAAGAAAGCACAAATCTCCTTTGAGTGATTTCGCGATCCTCGTCATCACCCTCAAAAGAATCTCAACCATTGATAAGCAAAGATCGGATGGCTGGGGTACAATCTCATCACTCGCCGGCGAGCACCCTCCACCGTAGATCATCACGATCGCATGGTTGGAATGGATTTTCGTACACTATACGCGGATTGAGGTTTGTTACATATATTCAACAATCATCTCTCCCTCTCACCGACCTGTTTTTGTTATTCTTCATTCTGAACTTTCTTAGGTCTCTCTGCTTTTGTTTTCTCTCTGGTTTTTTCCTGCTCCTAACAATGGAATTGTCAGAATTCAACGGCGAATTCGCTGCCATAGCGCAGGTGGGGATATCCTCCCGGATTCTTCGAGATCGTTTGAATCCGGTCCAGCTGAGACGAATCGTGTACGAAATCTGCCAGAGCATTCATCACATTGCTGTTGATCAACACGGCTCATTGTTTCTGCTCCGCCTGATTCAGAAGCTATTGAGTTTGAATTTAGAGGGTTTGATACTCGATCTGTACCATTATTTGACCAGAGATCCAGCCAGTTTGAAATACACCGTCGGGCTCAACATAACTGGGTAAGCAACATTTTGTCTCTGGTTAGTGTTTTTCTTTTTTTTCTTCTCCTAGATCTACTTAACAAGTCATCTATGTGCAGATGTGCAGATGCAGATCATTGTTCTATTTCTGTCACTACATGCCTCGTACGAAACCTGACATTCTAAGGATCTTAGAGGGAATCTTTATAGATATGTTCACGAATTCAGACAATCTCAGCCATCTGTTTGATCAACTCTTGATGTATTATGAGCTTACAGATCTTGAGGTATATATTTTATGCCTAGTTTTAGTTTTAATTTTGTTGTTGATTCTTCTAACTATTTTTTCTTATTTGTCCAGCGCTTAATGATTCAGATTGCTTGGAACTTTCTTCTTTTGTCACAAGATGATCTTGCGATCAAGAATCTTACTCTTTTTGTTGAATCAGTTGGCTTTGATTCTTTTCAAAGTGGTGTCATCCCTCTGATTCCAGGGGATCTTTGTGAGATTGCTTTCACCAAGCAAGGCTCTATCCTTTTACAGCAACTACTCTCTCCACAGGTGATCAACAAGCTCAGTGGCAGTTTCCACCGTCTCTCAAATCACTGCTTTGGAAACTACGTTGTCAGGGCAATATTTGATAGAGCAGATCTATCTCTCTGCATCCTTGTTTCCACCGAGCTTGAGCCAAGATTTAATGTTCTCATCACACACCCATTCGGGAACTATGTTGTCCAGCGGCTTATAAGAAGATTCAAGCTCATGAAGATTGATCTTCCACATACACTCAAGTGGATTCTGCAATACAACAGAAGAGAGCTGGAGAATGATATTTGGGGTATTAGTGTGCTTAGGACATATTTAGCCTATGCATAGGAGCAGGAGCACAAGGAATCTCTGTTGGTAAGAAAAATACATACTGTGAAAAATAGAAAAAAAGGAAACTCTCTGCTTCTTCCTTCTTTTTCTCAAGTTCAAACTTTTTTTTTTCTCAGCCATTTTTGGCTCTGTGTCTTGTTGTGGATAATATTGGCTTGTGTGCAGTGTCCATGTTATACTGAATTTGAATTTTAAAGAATTAGCTTTTTCATATCCAAATCATATTACATAAGAATACGTTCTACACTAATCTTGATAGAGTTTGTTGAATATGTAAAACTGATTACAAAGATAAACTTCGATTGTTTAAATCAGGAAGTTTCAGAGAGTTTCCTGTTTTGATTGTTGTAATTGTTAGACAATATGAGTCTATACACGATCACCATGAGTGTAGATCGAGTCTTCTATTTAAAAGCCAAAGCTTCAGAAACCCTCTGTAAAAGGAGAGTATTTCCCTTCTGATGCCAAGTCAGCTTTCACTCAACAGTTCCCCTTGACTTCCTCTGTTCTTCTATTGGCTTGATTATCCAGTAGTACACTCTATGGAACGCATATAATCCAACTAACTATAAAGATAAAACTCCAAGAGCAATAAATAATAATTGCCTGTTTAATCCAGAATCCTTCAGATTCTTTGTTTGCCCAACAGTATATAGTTCGAATGCCAACACTATGAAGCCTCTTCATTAATTCTTCATAGACCAGTTTACCAAAACGTTGAAAATATATTGAAAAAAACATATCTATTAGTTTTTGATGAGGTTCCTAGCAAGCTATCTTTAGTAAAACCAGTTTCAGAAAAGAGAATTTTTCTTACAATTCTACGAAACACTTAAAAACCAAGTATGCAATACATATATCTATACATGGAACTTATAGATATTACTATCAAACACAAGACGTTTTGTAAAGCATTGCTCAATAAAGGCTATTACTATTTCTTGAATTGTTGAAAACAGGAAATGTAGGAGTTTCGATGACGACCTACAACAGTAAGTATCAATGAGTTGAAGCAAAACGAGCCTTTTTCTGGTGTGTATATGTTACAGCAGCTCATAGTCAAAGAAATCATGGCTCTAGAGACTTATCCAAATCAAGCGATACAGCAGATGTATTCCCATCAACTGAAGCGAAACAAAAAACCTGAAAAATGTCATTGATGCTTGACTAGCTAACTGCGGTACATTTCTCAGTAGACCAGCAGGATTTTGTTGACTTTGTTGACTTCGCCACGTTAAATGGCAGCAACAAATGAGGTTGAACAAGTCCAAAAAAAATTTGCCCTTATCTTGGAGAAGACTAATCTCACGAAAAATGGAGCACTAATCTTTCATTCTCATAACAAGTTATTGAACATGTCCACTCCACGGTTTCATAAACTCCATGATGAGGCACAGTGTCGATGACAAGGCCATACAATTAACGAGACCCACTCTAAACCCATGAAAGAACATTACATACAGAACAATTCATACCAAATCTGATCAATGACTTAATCTAGAAAGCTAGCAACAAAATCAGTGAAAACGATTCTGACTCCAGGTTTCCTTACACTCCATGAATGATCTTCGAGATTTCCTCTAAGCACCACGCGTAATTCGCGTACTTATATGAGAAAACAATGATGGAGATTTTTGAATGCTCGATTCTTGCATCATTTACTTGTTTGTTTTCTCTTTTGTTTTGTCCCTTGAACAAAGATTATATTAGTCAATATATATATATATATATATATTAATTTGTTTCTCATCCTTCTTTTTGTTTGTCATATTTGACTTCGTTTCACTGCCTTGGGTTGCTTTACTTCCTTGTTCTGCTGTAGTAGTTTCATGGCAAAAGTTTCTGCTTTTTTCTTTCGTTTGTTATTTTTTGTTTTCTTGCAAATAGGCGGATCTATTGTAGTGATTAGTAATGTTAATATGGGCGGCCCGGACCCGTCTAGGCCGTTTAGGCTCTGCTCGTTTAAGGACCGTTTGTTTAAACCCGTTTATAGATACACCCGTTTAAGACCCGCCCATTTAAATCTGTCCGGCTTAAACCGGCCCGTTTAGATTTTTTTTGTGCTATTGTAATAATGTTTATGTTCTAAAATTAAAATAAAATACATGTTACATTTTTTTACATGTTGAAAATATAATCTCTTAATGAAAAAAAAAATTGTGAAAATATAATCTTACAATTAAAATAAAATAAAAATTAAAAATTTTGAAAAACAACTTTGGATTCTCTCGGTTATGGATCAGATATTTTTTTTATTTTTTATTTTATTATTTTTTTTAACGGGTTTAAACGGATACCCTTTTATTTCGCGGACATGCCCGATTATGTATGCAAATTATTACACGGACAACGGACTCAAAATTTTAAGACGGGCTCATATAAGCCGCGGGCTTAAGGCCCATATTAACATCTCTGGTAGTGATATATGCAGAACAGAGTAAGATGTGTTTAACTTAAAATGAGCAAGCATGCTTAGTTTTGAGTTTCCTTTACTCTGTTCGACCATGAGTACTCCCTGCACTTAATGCATGTTGCTCAGTTCTGGCTTGCTCTTTGGTCTCTGTTGGAGATGGGTTGCGCATAGGGCTGGGCATATTTCCCGAACCGAACTGAACCGAACCGAACCAAACCGAATTACGTTATTTGGTTCGGTTTCGGATAATCCGAATAACCCAAATGGACACATTATTAAATTTATTCGGTTTTTATTTCGGTTTGGTATATTAACCGATTGGGTAACCGAATTAAAACCCAACCCATATAAGGTATGTCTACATACCATATAATTTGCTATTACGAAACCAAGTTATTTTATATTGGTTTTTTTTTGGAGTGAATATGTAAGTTGAAACTCTTAAACCATGATGCCTTCTTTGGAAAATATGAAAAAGAATATTTTTGATCTTCCATTGTTAAGGAACGCATAATTAGCACTTGAAACTAAATTAATGTAGAACTGAATTGTTTAGCCAAAGTAGAGTAGTTTATCGTGTGAATTTTATACTTGGGAAAAGTACCTTAGTGCCATGTGTCCATAGATTGCTCTCTCTTCGAACGTGAGTTGAATCACTAAGCCATTGATTTTTTTATTTTTTTTTGTCGAGTTAGAAGTGAAAAACAAAGGCAAAACTATGATTTTGGAGATGATTTTAACAACCGTAATAATTTAGAAAATGTTTCTTCTTCTTTCTTTGTTCATTTTTTTGGTTAAATATTTTTTTCACAATCGTCAAACTTTTTATTCTTATTTAAAATTAACCGTATTATCCGAAATAATCAAAATTACACAAAAGTGATTTTAATTCGGTTATTATTTATAAAACCCGAAAAAACCAAAAACCAAACCGAACCGAAATAGAATTTAATCTCGAATGAGACCTAATACTTTAAAACCGATAACCCGAAAAACCCGAACCGTACCAATTAACCGAATGCCCACCCCTAGCTGCGCACCTCTCTTAAAACTCTTCCCAAATCAATATCGGCCCACCAAATAATTGGTCCACCAAATGATCAGTCCACCAAATGATCGACCCATTAGAAGATCGACCCACCAAATGATTAGCCCATTAGAAGACCGGCTCATCAAATAACCAGAGCCCATCGAGCCCGGTCGTACGACCTGTGAGAAAAAGGGTAATCACCACCGAGACTACTAGATAAGGATCGGTTTGGCTTAGATAAATCAATTCTAAGTATAGATTTGCTATCTACCCGAGCAAAAGATTGGTTTGGTTCAGACATTAACCGTAATTAACCGATCTAATATTTTTCAGGGATCAATGATGGCTCCTCATATCAACCCGACAGCTACAAAATACGGTATCGTTTTGGCCGGTTCTAGAGGGATTCAGGTCGTTTTTCCGAATGGAACTTCTGCTATGAACACGAGAGTCTCCGTAGGTGATGTGTTCTGGATCCCTCGCTACTTCGCCTTCTGCCAGATCGCAACTCGGACCGTGATAAGTTTATATTTTGCATGTTTGTAAGGTTTAGTTTCACAGGTTTTTAGTTCCAATTTGTATAGTTTTGAGATATTTTCATGCATTTAGGTCCAACTTGAGTCTCATTGCATTTTAGATGTCCTAGGTTGTCTTTGCATTCTTTTTGGCTTGTTCGAGCCATTTTCAGGTGTTCTTGGAGTCAGAGGAGTTGGAGGAGTGAGGACAGCCATCATAAAAGGTCATTGCGGTATATAGAGATGCAAGATTATGCAGAGACGTCAGAAGTTTGGCATTGGATGAAAGACTTTCCACCGATGCATTGAGCTCATATTTTAACACAAGATAGATAAATAGATTATATTTCATTTGAAAGTTTTTTGAGGCCATTTCATCGGTGCGATCAAAAGTTATGACAATTTATGTGATGACAGTCTAATCTGGCGAGCAAGAGAAGTGGGTGGAGAAACAAGCCATATCGATCGATCCTAAGTTTTTGGATCGATCAATCCTCCAAACCGTGCAGTTCTCAGATCGACCAACACTGCCAGATCGATCGAGCCTAAGTTTTTGGATCGATCGATCCCCCTCTGGATCGACCGATTCCCCTTCCGCGACCGAAACCATCAGAAGTGCTTTAAAGATCGACTCAGAAGAACGGTTTCCATTTGGATTTAGCTTCCAAAATCTTCATGAAAGTTATATCTAATTGAGTTATATTTCCAATGGAAGTGGTTTCAAGGCATTACAGTCTGTAGTTCAAGAGTTATGGCCGATTTAGTGAAGACGTATCAAACCGAAAATAGTGTAAAAACGTGTTTTTAACTATTTCACCTACTTTTTCTTTGCTTTTGTCGACCAAGACTCTATAATAACTACTTTTGAGCCAGATGTATGTATGCTTTGTTATTATTAGAGAGGTTTTTTTAAATTCTTTGTGTGTGCTCAACCCAAGATCTCTCTCTAGAGATTCTTGGGTTGATTCTTCNTAACTTCGTATAATGTATGCTATACGAAGTTATTACGTGATTTCTTCTTTCTTCTTCTTGAAGTTTCTTATTCTTAAACTTGGGAAAGCTCAAGAACACTACTTGATGTTCTTGATGGATCTTCATGTTCATGCCATCAAAGAGAAGATTTCTTCATCCCTTTTGTATATTATGTCTTTTTGATTGTTTTTGGTGTTCTTGTGAATAGTAGATTTTTGTTGGATCATGTTTAGGTTTGATTTAGTTGGTTGATGGTTAGATGATGATGATTTAGGTTGATCCTTGTTAGATTCTTCACTTAGATTCATTCTTTATGCTAGATTTGCATGATAAACCAAAACCTAGAATTACACCTTAGATTAGGTAGGTGCTAGTTTGGCATGACAAACCAAGCTAGAACTACACCCTAGATTAGTTAGATTTTTGGTCTCATCCCATGCTTTAGGGATAGATTCGAGTAAACGGTGTTTAGTGCTAGACTAGGTTCATTCATTCATATCTAGAGCTTAGGCATTTCTCGCCCGAGAGGGTTTCGAAGAAATGCTTGAACCAAACCTTTTGTGAGCTTTGCATATCCTAACCTGCGGGAGTTGATGTTTTGAGTGTTAAGTGAACTAAATAGATACTTGTGATTAATGCTCATCGATTATTTTCGATTGCAAACGGGAGTTTAGCTTAATCGAGTAATCGATGAAGAAGATTGATACCACGGGAGTGGGTTAGTCTTATGTTTGTGTTCCATGTTCTAGAATGATGTTTAATGCTTCCAAATGATTTATTGTTCGATTGTTAACCATCTCATTGATAGTTTAGTTCATGATCCAACACTTTTGTCTTGAGTTTTGTGTTTTGCTTTCTTGTCTTTTGTTATCTTTTGTGCATTTTGATTTCTTTCTTGTTCCATAAAAAAAACACAAAAACGTTTTGCTCTAGCTCAGTTTGTTTCTCGTAACTTTGGTGTGTAATCTTTATTCTCTGTGGATTCGATCCTAAAATGTTACATCGACATACCGTTATGATTGCGGTAGTGTGCACGTTCGTTATTAATTGATGTGGTAAAACACTTGAAATCAATTTGGCGCCGTTGCCGGGGAGTAAATGAATGCCATTAGAGTTAGGATTCATTCTAAGTACTCTAGAGCCTTTTTATTTTCTTTTGTTACTAACCTTTTCTCTTTCTTGTGATCTTGATCTCCAAGGTTCGAAACTAGGAGTATAGGGAACACGCAAAGAGAGAGTGAATAAGAGACACAACCGTCAAGTTAGAGACGTTAAACGCACCGTTAAATGCGCCATTGGGGTTTCGTTTTGAGTTTGTCGGATTCACCACATCGGATCACAATAACCGGCCTCAGTTTCTTGTTGGATCGATCTCGCTGCTTCGGAGTCTTAATATGATGTCACTACTGGCCATGGCTTTTGGAGTCGACGAAGCGACAAAGAAACGTCACGCCCACCGATTGTTATGCATTGTGGAGTTAGAGAAACCAAACCAAGAGAGTCTCTTTCTACATTATTGTTATTTGTTTCAGTTTTACCTTGAATTAGTTTTAATGAGCAATATACGAATGAGTTGCACAACCTTAAACCGAACCAAAACATTTCGAGAATTAACCGAATTCAAGTCAACGGTGGTAAAAAATCACAATCTACTCCTTGTAATTACACTCTATGAATGAGTACACTCTATGGAACGCATGAGAGTTGAACCGCCGGGAAAACACAAGGCTTTTGGAAAATTAGCCTTAATGCGTAACCTCCTTGCTTCGCCTTTCTGGTCTACCTCTGCTAGTGTTATAATTCCCTCAAGTTTTCGTAAAGGGTTACAAGAAACCGGTCAGCCCAAATACTTCAAAATATATTATAGTTCTAATCCAACAAACTATAAAGATAAAACTCCAAGAGCAATAAATAATAATCGCTTGTTTTAGTACCCGTGGCTTCGACTAAGATGCACGAAGATGCACGAAGTGTTCATGCAATGGTAGAATTCAAGTACCCGTGGCTTCCATTCTGTGCCGTGCGAAGGTTTATAGGGGCTTAAGGCAAATTAAAAAAATGGGACTTTTTAATAAAAATATANAAAAAAATAGGGCTTTTTAATAAAAATATAATATAATTTTAAAAACATATAAAATATTCAAAAACAAAATCTTATCTAAAAAACTAAGACAATCTTTCTTCTTCTTTTTCAATAAACTCTTTTACCAAACTCTCATAATCGAGGTTCCTAACCAGTTCTTTTTCTATAGATATGATAGTTAGGCCATTCAATATTTCTTGTGACATAATTGATCGCAAATAAAACTTTATCAACTTTAACTATGAAAAACTTCTTTCAGCAGAAGCAACTGAAACTGGAATCGTCAGCAATATCTGATAAGCAATCTATGAGTTTGGATAACACTCTTCCATTCCTTTCAAATAATTCAACACTTCAACGGGTCTCTTGTAGTCTTTTGGCAAAGACTCTTTTGGCAAAGACTCTTTTAGAATTGTGATTTCAAAAAACAAATCATCCCCAATAATATCTGAATGATTTCCATACTTCAAAGAGGCTTCAAGATTGGTACACGATGTCATCAAACTATCATCACTTGCTGATTTCAATTTCTCCAAATCAAATAGGAAACCAAATGTCCGTTCATACTTCTGAAATTGCTCAAATCTTGTCTCAAGAGAATAGAGAGCTTTATCCATGACTTGGAGGAAATAAGAAATTCTAAAGCTCTATTCAGGAGATAAATTCACAGTTTCGTCAATTGTCTATGATTTCTCGTCAAAAAGCCTTTTTCTTCTGGCTGACACGTTTTCTTTTTTTAGGGAATATGGCTTCAATCTCCATAGATTCTGCTATTTGTTTAACATATGATTTTGCACTCTCAAATCCTGGTTCTCTATAATTTTGAAAAAAGTAACAAGTCATTTCAACCGAGAAACAACCACTTCAATATCCATGTCTTCTGACTGCAAACTCTTACTTACACTGTTAACAACAAATAGAAGTTTGTACCAGATCACCATAGACAACAAGAAATCATAATTTCCAATCCCATGTGTTTCACTTGTCGCAAGACACTCATCATCACTTTGTGTTTTTGGATCATCAGAAGTTTATGCTATATAAATTAAAGCATCTCTTATTTTTGGAACTTGAAATCTTATTGCCTTAACGCATTCAACATGACTCTCCCACCGAGTCTACGATAAAGATTTAACTGTCAAACCACCCACCATATCTTCTAATATCTTCCACCGCTTAGTTGAATATGCAAACAGACAATAAATACGCTGGATTATCCCAAAAAACGAAATGGCTTTTTCAGATGTGGTTGCCATATCACAAAGTGCAAGATTAAGGCTGTGACAACCACACGGTGTATAAAATGCACTTGGATTAACATCAAGGAATCTCTTTTGTACTCCTTTATTTTTTCCCTTCATATCTGACCCATTATCATATCCTTGTCCTCTCACATCATCAATATTCAAATCAAGAGCAACCAACACTTTCTGAATCTCACGAAAAAGGCCTTCTCCAGACGTATCATCAACTATCAAGAATGTGAGGAAAAATTCCTCTATCTGAGCTAAAGTTGTTGAAACATCAACACATCGAAGAATAAGAGTCATATGTTCATGGTGACTAATATCTGGAGTACAATCAACAATGATAGAAAAAGATTTCGCACTTCGAATCTTTTTTATGATCATACCTTTGATCTCATCAGCTATCGTTGCAATCAACTCATTTTGAATTCTATTGCTGAGATAATGATAGCGAGATTCCCCATCTTTAAAATGTCTAACATGTTCTCTCATTACTGGATCCCACTCAGCCATCGAATCAATGAAACTTAAGAAATTTCCATTGCCGTTTACTCTTAGCTTTTTGTTTCTCCCACGAAATGCTAAATTTTGTTTAGCAAGGTTTTTACCAACGAAAAAATTTTAATCATCACATCTTTCCAATGATTCCTCTCTTTGTAGAGTTCTTGTTGCACATGCTTATCAATTGTTTGGTTTTTCTACAGCCTCAATTCAAGTTCCATCCACTGGCTCATGCATTTGATATGTTCACGACTAGTCTCGTGGTGTCTAAGCCTTTCCAAAATGTTTTTCAAATCACTAAATCCCTTAGATGCCACGTGACTAGGATTTTGGTCTCGAGTGAACAATTTACAACAAAAACAAAAGATTTTATCTAATGTTTTTGAATAAACTAGCCAACGCCTGTCCTGCTTTTTCCTATTAGTCAAAGATCTTATATAGTATGAATGAGCGAAATGTCGACCACTAACCTTCTGCTTTGGAAAAATAAAATCAATTGGTTGTCTTGCAGCAGGACCTTTTTCAACCATGACAATTCTGAATCCAAGTTCGACTTTGCCCCAGTTTCCAGGATCATAAATATCCAAAATTCCAAGATTCTCTTTAAATTCAGCATTTTCCGAATCTAAATTCATATTCTCTTGATCATTCACATCTTCCTTCTCGTCTTCATTGAGATCTTCATCCTCTTCTATGTCAATATTCTCATCTTCTCTGTTAACATTCTCAGCATCTTGTTTATTCTCATCTCCCATTTGATCATTAAACTCATCATCAATTCTCATAGATTCAGTAAGGTTTCCAGTTGCAGGTTTTATAAGAAACTTGTGAATAGCACCTTGCTGTGATCTCACAAATGCATCATCTTTATCTTTTTTTTTGCTTTTTTTTTTGCTCCACTTAGATACGTTCTTGGAGGCATCTTTTCTAAAATCAATGATGACAATAAACAATATAGCAAATCAACACTTTCATAGACAAATCTATAGAACAAAGAGATGAACAAAACAATAAAAAAGTGAAGTAAATATGCAGAGGTTGAAGTCTTGAAGAAGGCGATAGCTTAGACAAATCTCAACCTAAACAAATCTCAATCAATTTCCTAAACAAATTCCCCCAACGTAACTTACAAAAGTTGAATTTATAGTGTTGATTGCCTGATTGGATATTGACTTACCTGTTTGATTTTTTCCTGCTCTGAATTGAGATGCTGTCGCAAAGCCAGAGGTTGAAGAAGGCGATAATTCTAAGAAGTTTGGGATTTTGATTTAATAGATTTTTAGGTTGAGAACAAATTTCCTTTTCAGAATCTCAATTTTCCTTTTTTTTTTTCCTTTTCCGTCCCAAAAAAAGAAAAAGAAAAAGAAAAAAAAACATGGATATAAAAAAAGGACGTTGGCTGGCTTCGAACTCGGAAACCAAGGATCACATATCACTCGCTTACCACTCTGATACACCACACACATTGAAAAAACGGGGGCCCTAAACATTTATATAATTTGGGGGCTTGAAGCAAAAGCCTTTTTCATTACACTATAGACACGGCTCTGCTTCCATCAAGATGCACGAAGTGTTCAAATTAAAATGGGGTCATTGACGGATACTTGTTTGGTGAATGCAGGGGAAAAGACACTGTTAGTAAGATCAAAAGGAGAATGAAAATTTTTGATGAAGAATACTGACCTGGTATTGATTACTCAAGAAGAAATGGATGCGGAGGTCTGTGTTGTTGATGAGCTCAAGTTGTAACCCTATATGTAACTACCGCAAGTGCACAGCAATACGAAGTAGTAATGTAGGGATCGAATCCACAAGGACCAAGCGTTACGACTATGAGAATGCATGATAAAATTAAAGCTAAGACGAATGACAAATTTTTGCTGGTTTTATGGTTTCAAAACTAAGAACGACAACTAAAACGGTATAAATTCGAATAAAGAAAGCGTTAAGCCTTGGGTGAAAGTGCGGGAAATCACGAACAACGGTTAATGCATCTTAAACAGGGGATTGCATTAAGAATCGTCTAGAACTCAAACCTAATAATAGATTAACCTCCTTCCGGAGTATTAATCCATATGCTTAAATCTATGAAGACTAACTCTCATTGAATTCAAATGTTCTAAGCATGCTTTTCTAGTCCGATTTGATAAGTTCACAAAAACGCTTTAACATCAACTCTCGTTGGATAAGGACGCTTTGCTCATCTAGGATATTTCCGGCATCTAAACAAACACTCCCGTGCGTTAGATAACCTAAGATCATGAACTAAGTGATCAGTTTAATTCAAGCATTAAGAACACCTTAGACGAAGAATCCAACAAATAAACCCATGTTTAATCTATCCGAAACCATTAAATCATGAAATCCCTTAACACCCTTGGCCTAACTAAGAAACTACTCACTCATAATTGCAGAACAAATACAGAGAAAAGATGAAGAACACATGATTAACAAAACAGAAGTTGAAGAGAGATTAAGAAAACTTCTCCAATATGTAGAATCAAAGGTTTGCTTTCCAAACTTACAAATCACCAAGATCAAAGAGAGTAGTAGAAAAACAGGTTGTTATGATCAATCTCGGCTTAGACACGTTTATTTCGAGTTTTGGTCGTCAAAGGGAAGCAAAAATTAGGTGAAATAGTACGAAACATGTTTTTACACTATTTACAAAGGGTGTATCGATCGATCCAGGAGGGGGATCGATCGATCCAAAAACTTGAGTTCGATCGATGGTCGGTCTGGCAAATGGGCGGCTTTGTGGATCGATCAATCCAGGTGGTGGATCGATCGATCCCATCTTTTTCTTAGATCGGTCGGTCTGGATCGGCCAGTGCTCGATCCAGCAAATGGGCAGCTTTGTGGATCGATTGATCCATGAGGGGGATCGATCGATCCTATCTTTTTTTGGTCTGGTTTCACCGTTTTTCTGTTCTAGGCCTCTGGATTCCGTCCCGAAATGTTTTTAGACCTGAAATGACTCCTAAAAGACTAAAACACTCAATTATGTACAAAAAGCACGGGTTTGAAAACGTCAAAAACGCAACACATCAATTCCCCTAGACTTAGTCTTTCGCTTGTCCTCAAGCAAACATAAAACCAAGAAAAAGGAAAAGGTTTGAAAACATAAGAACTTACCTTCTCTATAGAACATTGCAATGACCCCTCAACTTAGTAATCCACGTATTGTTTCACCAAATCCAGATTGGACCATTATGTACTTCTCCGCAGTTATCGCAGCTTTCCCAGATTCGCCCCACAGTCTCGCATAATAGTCCGAAAGCTATCATTGCTGGGTCTCATCAAAGATAACAGTGCCAAGAGCCTTATAGACTCTTTCCCTCTCGATATCGTAACAAGCCAACCTTCGACCCTTACGGTATTTTTCCTCTCCCCTAGACTTAATTCATTTTATTCATCTCTTTTTTTTTTTTTTTGGTATTTGCCACCGAATCCCCGGTTCACTCCTCTTGGAAATCTTTCATGAGACACGAGTATTGATGGTTTTTGCCACCGAATCCCCGGTTCACTTTCGTGCCAATCGTATTATTTATATATATAGATGATTCTTTTCTTTTGGGACCGGGAGAGGAAAATCATACTTTACACGGGTTGTCCTTGTCAGATACGAATGAGGAGTCAAGCTCTGAAGACACTGATCGCGATGATGAGGTAAAAGGAAGAGCTCATAAATTAGCTCAGGCTATCTGGATTCTTCTGGAGACGTTGGTGTTTCTGATTAGCCAGTCAACATCTGGATTTTTCATTAGTCTAATTCCGAATTAATTCTGCAAAAATGGTCACTCAGATGAAAAATCAGAACAAAAATTCCAAAAGAAGGTTCACAAATTGATTTCGCGTGTTTTATATCGCACCAATTAACCTAATGCGCACACTACCGCAATCATAACGGTATGTCGATGTAACACTTTAGGATCGATCCCACAGAGAATAAAGATCACATACCAAATATACGAGAAACAAACTAAGCTAGAGCAAAACGTACAAAATGGTTTATTTATAAAAAGAAAGAAGAAAGAGATCAAAATGCAAGAAAGAAAATAAAAGAAAGAAAATAAAACACAAAGAGAAAACGTTGGATCATGACTTAAACTATCGAAGAGATGATTAACAATTAAACAATGATTCATTTGGAAGCATTAATCGCTATCTTAGAACATGAAACACAAACATAAGACTAATCTACTCCCGTGGTATCAATCTCTTCATCGATTACTCAATTATCATAAACTTCCGTTTGCAATCAAAGATAATCGATGAGCATTAATCACAAGTCCATTTAGTTCACTAAACACACAAAACTATAATGGCCAATTGTGCATGATATGTAAAGCTCACAAAAGGTTCGGTTCAAGCAATTCTACTAACTCCTTCCGGGTGTGAAATGCCTAAGTTCAAGACTCGAATGAACAAACTTAATCTAGCACTAACACCGTTTACTCGAATCTCCCTAATGCATGGGATGAGACCAAAAATCCTAGGGTGTAGCTCTAGTTCGGTTTGTCACGCCAAACAAGAACTACCTAATCTAGGTGTAGTTCTAAACTTCGGTTTATCATGTCAAATCTAGCATTAAGAATCAACCTAAGAACCTAAGTGAAAGAATTATATGAGATCATCCTAAATCACCATCATCTAACCATCAAGACAATTTACTAATGATGCATAAACATTCAATGCACATTCATTATTTGGCAAGGAACACACAAATAGCTTAACTCATTCCCATGATGCTAAACCTTTTATTGATAATTTGAATTAGCTAATTTCTCAATTGCAACCAAATTATCAACAAGCATAAAACGTAAGTCCTTTTTGAGCCAACAATTCACCCTTAATCACGATGGCCATCGGTTAAGAATGAAAAGCACGTTTAGAAATCTTCTAGACAATCTACCAAACCTCTTCCGAGTGTAAATTGATATATCATGGTTTTTACCCCTTTTAAGCCATGATATAAGTCCGTTTTATACAGTCTTTCTACTATTTTGGAGTCTTTTACAGGTTTTAGCACGTTTGGAGCATAATTGGAAATATTGCAGCTTTTTGGAGCATTTTGGAGCAAAATAGAAGCTTGTGTAGCTGAGCACCCGATTTAGAGTCTCAGTATCGATCGACACTACCCCAATATCGGTCGATACTCATTGCAACAAGACAGAAGTCGCGACTTTTATGAAGAGTTGAAGAATTGCAAAATTGCCCAGAAGACTTTAATAATTGCAATAAACCCCAAAACGTGTTTTAGGTTATTAATGAGGATTTTGAGCCACTTTGGTTGGCTACGCTTGATTAGACTTGAGTTAGGATTCTGAGTTTTGTGAGAGAGCTTTCTGAGGGAGACAAGTCTGAGACTCTGTTCGTCCGAGAGAAGATTTCGAACTCTCTTGTTACTCTCATTTTTATTATTTATTTGAGTATTATTTCAGTCATGTTTATTGTCTCAATTACCATGTCTGAGTAGTTCTCTTGTTAGGTTCAGGGTTCTCATAAGGGTTTTCTCTGAATGTTAGGTTAATTGAATAATTAGGANAAACTGCTGTTTTGACTTTGCTTCTGAGTGTCCACTGTTACAGAATCAGCTACATATCGACTAATGAAAAATCCAAAGGCTGACCAGTTAACTAGAAGACACACATGTTTCCAGCAGAGTTCTCTTAAAGCCTGAGCCAAATTTTTGCACTTCATCGATGTGGTTCGTATTCATAGAGCTTGATTCCTCATTCATATCTGACGAAGGAACCCATGTGTTTAAAAGTAATCATATCTCTCTCCCCTAGTATAAGTTAATAAATAAGAGTATAAAAGATGAAATGATTTTCTACTAAGTAGAGGGCTAGGAAAATTTCCAGCGATCCCATTATTCTACTTGGTGAGGGATGATCACACATAGGATTGGAAGCGAGGCTAGGATTTTCCTATGATGCCATTATTCGGCTACATCCTTTGATACATTGAGAGGGAAGAACCGGGGATTCGGTGGGAAACACCATCAATACTTGCGTCTCATACCTTGATGTGTATGTGCGTACCTAAAAAAAAAAAAAAAAAAAAAAAAAAGATAAGAAAATATGATAAGAAATAAGTCTGGGGGAGAGAAAGTGATACAAAAATTGTGAAATTGGGTGGTTCCTTGTCATGATATTGTATGGGAAAGAGTCTAGAAGGTTCTTGGTATTAATCACAGCGATGAAACTGGCGATGAGGGGTTTAATTGAACGATGCTGCGAAATAATGTGTGTAGTCTGGGGAAGTTGTGAATGTCTACGGAGAAGTACATGGTGGTTAGATTTGGATCTGGTTAGGTGACATTTAGGTGTTTGGGAAAAGGGTCATTGCAGTGTTTCATGAACAGGTGAGTCTCCGCGTTTTCAAACTTCTTTCTCTGGTTTAGTCTTCTATTTGCTTGAGGGCAAGCAAATGCTAAGTCTGGGGGAGTTGATATATCATGGTTTTTACCCCTTTTAAACCATGATATAAGTCCATTTTATAGAGTCTTTCTACTATTTTGGAGTCTTTTAGAGTCTTTTACATGTTTTAGCACGTTTGGAGCATAATTGGAGATATTAGAGCTTTTTGGAGCATTTTGGAGCAAAACAGAAGCTCGTGTAGCTGAGCACCCGATTTAGAGTCTCAATATCGATCGACACTACCCCAGTATCGGTCGATACTCATTGCAGCAAGACAGAAGTCGCGACTTTGATGAAGAGTTAAAGAATTGCAAAATTGTCCAGAAGACTTTAATAATTGCAATAAACCCCAAAACGTGTTTTAGGTTATTAATGAGGATTTTGAGCCACTTTGGTTGGCTACGCTTGATTAGACTTGAGTTAGGATTCTGAGTTTTGTGAGAGAGCTTTCTGAGGGAGACAAGTCTGAGAATCTGTTCGTCCGAGAGAAGATTTCGAACCATCTTGTTACTCTTCTTTTTATTATTTATTTGAGTATTATTTCAGTCATGTTTATTGTCTCAATTACCATGTCTGAGTAGTTCTCTTGTTAGGTTCAGGGTTCTCATAAGGGTTTTCTCTGAATGTTAGGTTAATTGAATAATTAGGATTCACCATCTAAATTAGTTCTACGCCTAGGTTGTTCTCAAAGCTAATTCTAGACTGATCACCTAGAACTTAGATCTTAGGATAATTGGTTAGGCACGAGAGTGCGATTAATTACCTGACAGAACCTAGAGTGAGCAAAATAACTATTCGCAAAGAGATTTGGTTTAGTTGTTTTGTACAAATCAAACTTGAACTAAAAGCTGGTTTACACTTTAGGATTCGCAAAGAGATTTGGGATTCTAGGATTTAGATTTAGATAGTTTTCGCAACGAGAGTTGGTTAGCTATACTTTAGTGATTTGAGTTCAAGAACCGCGC
The DNA here is from genome assembly GCA_002933915.1 of Eutrema heterophyllum. Lineage (NCBI taxonomy): Eukaryota > Viridiplantae > Streptophyta > Magnoliopsida > Brassicales > Brassicaceae > Eutrema > Eutrema heterophyllum. The sequence goes on along the minus strand of PKMM01050384.1, from coordinate 55,289 downwards.
TAAAACTGAATCATGTTAGCTAGTTTATCTACATTCATTGAATTCCTGAGAAATACCCTGAGCCTATCTTTCTTCCAATCGACTTACAACACATTTAGTTTACGCATTGCTTTCATTTACATCTGTTGATTTAGCTTAATTATAATCTACATAATCTATTGAGTGATATCTGGAGTTCTTGTGTTCGACCCCTAACTATACATGCAACACTGCTTTAGTACTTTTTAGGGTATTAATTTGAGCATATCAAATTTGGCGCCGTTGCCGGGGACTCAATTTCGCCATTAGATTTTAGTGAAGAATTTCGACTAAATCGTCGAGTATCGATCGACACCCTAGTGGTATCGGTTGACACTCGTCGCGTTTTTTTTAGTTACTTACGTTCTTGATCTTTCGTGTTTCAGGTGTATGCCTACTCGAGAAACCAGAAGAAACAAGAATACTCAGCTAGTTGATCTGTCAAATGAGCAGCTAGCACATTTGGAACGCACACTCAGAAAAGCAAAGAAGCCAGCAAAGATGAACAACAATCCAGTGGTTTTGATTCAGGATGAGGCTGGTACTTTCAGACCGAGAGGGTCAATTGTGCAATGAGAGAGGGCAAAGGCTTGATGGAGATGGGAACGTTATTGCCCCTCCAGCTGTTGAGAATGTTGGGAATGCTGTGGTTAATCGTGGTAGAACAATTGGTGAATGCAACAGACCTGATCAGTTCTATGCAAATCGATCAGCGATTCGTCCTCCCGCCTTTCAGAGGAATGACTTCGAGCTGAAGCCTGCATACTACACTCTTGTAGGCCAGCACACTTTTCATGGTCTCTCTAATGAACACCCCATGGACCACATCTAGAAGTTCGAGGATTTGGTCTCTAGCATCAAATGCAATGGAGTGTCCTACGACTACTTGTTTTGTAAGCTTTTCCCATACTCTCTTGGTGGGGATGCTTCTTATTGGCTCAAGCAACTACCAGCTGGGTCATTGACTACGTGGGACAAGACTAAGACTGCTTTCCTGAACAACTTCTATGATGATGCGAGATCAAAAGAGTTTAGGAATAAGATTTCCCAGTTTTCTCAGGGAATGACTGAGGCTTTCAAGGCTGCTTGGGGGAGATTCAGATCGTATAAGAGGGATTGTCCACATCATGGGTACACTATGGTTCAGTTGCTGAGTTTCTTTTTCAGAGGAATTGACTGTAGGTATCAGATGGCGCTGGACTTTGCGAGCAATGGTAATTTCTTTACCAAATATCCTGACGATGCTTACCAGCTGATTGAGAATTTTGCGTCTAGCAATAGCACAAAGAGTGTTGACATGGAGCGTAAGAAGCTGGCTGGTGTTATGGAAGGTTCACAGATTGCTGAGGTGCATGCGAAGCTGGATTCGGTGCATAATTTGTTGATGGGCAAGCAGCAAAAGGCTGTTCACTTTGCTGATGATGTCGAGGTTTTCAATGAGGATGAGGTAGAGGATGTTAACTACATTGGTGGCTCTGGTTTTCAAGGTCAGAGGAATCAATACAACAACCGAAATTTCAACAACAACTTTCAGCAAGGGGGATTCAAATCTGAGGGTAATCAAGGTGGTTCTGGATCGAATCAGTTTAACCAGAAACCTTTTCAAAGCAGTGGTTACACAAGGAACTATGGGAATTCGTCTTATCAGCAAGTACCTGCTAAGAATTCTGAGAGCAAGATCGAGGCTATGCTTGAACAGCTGGTTCAAGGGCAGGATAAGATGACGGTGAGCTTCAATGGGAAGTTGGATGATCTTTACACAACCTTGAATGGAAGGATCGAAGCGCTCAATATGAGTCAAAAGAAGTTAGAAATTCAGGTTGCTCAAACTTCAGAAGCTGTGAAAAGGCAAGAGGGTGTTCTTCCAGGTAGAGGAGAGAACCCAAGGAGGGAGCACATCAATGCAATCACTCTAAGGAGTGGAAAAGAGGTGAATGCAGGAGTTAAGGATGCATCACCTACAGAGATTTTCGTCGATCTCGACGATGAGGATTCTGAAATCCCGACGGCATCGATCAATACACCTCAGTGTCGGTCGACACCAGTTAAAATCTTGCAATGGGACAACTCGAAAGCCCCAGTGTCGATAGATATTCCTCAAGCATCGGTCGATACTACGACTACGGCAGAAAAGACACCTAAGACTTCGAATGTAGTGCATAAGGTAGTTCCAGAACGAGTCTATATACCGAGGATACCTTATCCTAGAGCTGTTGGGAAGACTAAGAAGGAAGTGGAAGACGCTAGATGCAAGCAGATATTGGACAGGTTGATTGTCGAGCTTCCTTTCCTCGATGCTATTAAGACTTCCCCAGCTTTCAGAAGATACGTCAAGAAGATGGTGTCTAGCAACATGAATCTTGAAGAAGGATGTGTGATGCTTACTCAGGAGTGCAGTGCAATCTTAACCAACATAATTCCAAAGAAACTTCTAGATCCAGGGAGCTTTGTGTTGGACTGTTCTATATTCACCGAAAGGTTCGAGCATTCTCTATGTGATCTTGGCTCAAGTGTGAACCTCATGCCGTATTCAGTTGCCAAGAGGATGGGTATGACTGATTTCACACCCACCAGGATATCTTTGATACTTGCTGATCGCTCAGTGCGACTTCCAGAGTGGCTACTCGAAGATATTCCTATTAAGATCGGAAATTGCTTGATCCCGACTGATTTCATTGTCTTGGAGTACGATGCTGAACCCAGAGACCCCCTTATCCTGGGTAGACCATTCCTTGCCATTGATGGTGCATTGATTGATTGCAGGAATGAGAAGATAGATCTCAACATAGGTGATTAGGTCATGACCTTTAACATGGAGAAGATGATGAAGAGACCGACTATCGATGGGCAGACTTTCTTCGTAGATACTTTCACGGATATTGCTGAAGAGTACTTCTTGGAGATGCATCCTGAGGATCCATTGGAGAGTGCACTGGTTTGTTCAGCCGAATCTGAGGTGTTATTAAGAGAAGACGCTGTTGGTTACTCGAAGATGCTCGACACTGCACCATCAGTGTCGATCGATACTCCCTTAGTATCGGTCGACACCCTACGGCTAGACAGAGAATTGGGCGAATGTTCCAAGCAAGCTGCTAAGCTTGGAGATTGGAGCGAGGAGAGCTCCTAAGGTGGAACTCAAGCCACTTCCAGCCGATCTGAGGTATGTTTTCCTTGGTCCTAATTCCACATACCCCGTGATTATTAATGCTTCTTTGAACAACGCAGAGGTTGCCTTACTGCTGAGCAAGTTGCGCATGTATCGCAAAGCTCTTGGCTATTCTCTTGATGACATTTCAGGTATATCATCAGACCTGTGCATGCATAGGATTCATCTTGAGAACGAGTCAAAGGCTACAATTGAGCATCAGAGAAGGCTGAATCCAAATCTGAAAGAAGTGGTTAAGAAGGAAGTTATGAAGCTCTTGGATGCAGGGGTTATCTACGCCATCTCAGACAGTTCTTGGGTTAGTCCAGTGCACGTTGTTTCTAAGAAAGGAGGGATAACTGTAGTGAAGAATGAGAAAGATGAGTTAGTTCCTACTAGGAATATCACTGGGCATCGAATGTGTATTGACTACAGGAAGTTGAATGCGGCCACAAGGAAAGATCACTTCCCACTACCTTTCATTGATCAGATGTTAGAGAGGTTGGCTAGTTATCCCTACTACTGTTTTCTCGATGGGTATTCATGCTTTTTCCAGATTCCGATTCATCCAGATGATCAGGGGAAGACGACTTTTACATGTCCTTATGGAACATTCGCATACAGGAGAATGCCATTTGGATTATGTAATGCTCCAGCTACTTTTCAGAGATGCATGATGTCTATCTTCACAGACATGGTTGAGGGTTTTATGGAGGTGTTCATGGATGATTTTTCAGTATATGGATCATCTTTCAAGGACTGTTTGGCTAACTTGTGCAAGATGCTACAGAGGTGTGAGGAGAAACACTTGGTCCTTAATTGAGAAAAGTGTCACTTTATGGTTCAGGATGGCATCGTTCTTGGGCACAAAGTTTCTGAAGCTGGGATCGAGGTTGATAAGGCTAAGATTCAGGTTATGACAGGTCTGCCACCACCGACTTCTGTGAAAGATATTAGGAGTTTTTTAGGTCATGCTGGGTTTTACAGAAGATTTATTAAGGATTTCTCCAAGATTACCCGCCCACTCACCGCCTTGTTATGCAAGGAGACACGATTTGATTTCACACCAGAGAGTCTTGCGGCCTTTGAGGAGATTAAGAAGGCATTGGTGAGTGCTCCTATTGTGCAACCTCCAGATTGGACTTTGCCTTTCGAGATTATGTGCGACGCCAGCGATTTTGCTGTGGGTTCTGTTCTGGGTCAGAGGAAGGATAAGAAGATGCATGTCATCCACTACGCCAGCAAAACATTGGACGATGCTCAGAGGAACTACATCACCATAGAGAAGGAATTACTTGCGGTGGTTTTCTCTTTCGACAAATTTCGACCTTACTTGATTGGGAGCAAAGTGCTTGTTCACACAGATCATGCTGCTTTCAAGTATTTGATGCAGAGCAAGGATCTCAAACCTCGTCTTTGTCGTTGGGTTCTTTTGCTCCAAGGGTTTGATATTGAGATAAAAGACAAGAGAGGAGTAGAGAATGGGGTTGCTGATCATCTTTCGAGGTTGAATTTCGATACAGATGTACCTATTGATGATCAATTACCTGAGGAGTCCATTTACTACGTGGAAACTGGTTTCCAAAGTGGCTTCGCCGAAAATCAGCAATTCCCACGCATTGCAGGTTTGGTATCGATCGATACCACCCTGGTGTCGGTCGATACCCGACGGTTTCTGCACCTGTTTCAACCATGGAACACCTTTGTGTTTATGAAGAGTATCTTGTTGCTGCAGCTGACTCCGATCTGCCATGGTATGCTCATATTGCCAACTTCCTCGTTGCCAATTCAGAGCCAACGCACCTAAAGAAATATGCCAAGAAGAAATTTATGCGAGACATGAGGCGATACTTTTGGGATGAGCCTTACCTGTATAAGCATTGTTCTAATGGTATATACAGGAGATGTATTGCTGAATCGGAGGTACCCGACGTTTTGTTTCACTGTCATGGTTCTGAGTATGCTGGACACTTTGCTACTTTCAAGACGGTGTCCAAAGTTCTTCAAGCAGGCTTCTGGTGGCCTACTATGTTTAAAGATGCTCATACCTTTATCTCGCAGTGTGATGTGTGGCAGAGGAGAGGGAAGATCAGTAAGAGACACGAGATGCCTTATAATTTGATCCTTGAGGTTGAGATTTTTGATTGCTGGGTATCGATTTTATGGGACCTTTTCCTTCGTCATACAAGAACCAGTACATTCTAGTCGCAGTGGATTATATCTCTAAGTGGGTGGAGGCAATTGCTAGTCCAACCAACGACTCTTCGGTGGTTCTTAAGTTGTTTAAAACCATCATCTTTCCACGATTTGGCGTGCCTCGTATTGTTATAAGTGATGGTGGCAGTCATTTCATCAACATGGTTTTTGAGAAGTTACTGAGGAAGCATGGTGTGAATCATCGAGTGGTTACTCCTTATAACCCCCAGACCAGTGGGCAAGTCGAGGTCTCCAACAGGCAAATCAAGGAGATTCTAGAGAAGATAGTGGGAACTTCTAGAAAAGATTGGTCTACGAAGCTAGACGATGCGCTGTGGGCTTACAAGACTGCTTATAAGACACCATTGGCCACTACACCTTTTCATTTGCTGTATGGGAAAGCATGTCACCTTCCTAGGGAGATCGAGCATAAGGCAGCATGGGCTACTAAGTTGCTGAATTTTGACATCAAGCATGCTGTTGAGAAGCGATTGATCCAGCTGAACGAGCTGGATGAGATTAGGCATCATGCCTATGAGAACTCGAGGCTGTACAAGGAGAGGACTAAGGCGTACCACGACAGGAAAATCCTCGACCGAATTTTCAAACCCAATGATCAGGTACTTCTGTATAACTCTCGTTTGCATTTGTTTCCTGGTAAATTGCGTTCTCGTTGGTCAGGTCCTTTCACTGTCAAGGAGGTTAGACCACATGGTGCACTTGTCCTGCGTAATCCCTCCGGCGAGGAGTTCACTGTCAATGGAAAAAGGGTGAAACACTACATACGGAGAACTGAGATCCCAGACGGACACATAATGCCTATGGATGATGCACCCGCTGCCTAAATGGCAGTACAGTCAAGCTAACGACGTTAAACAAGCGCTTGGTGGGAGGCAACCCACTGGTGAGTCTGTACATATCATTTTTCTTTATTTTTATTTTTATTAGTTATGTGTTTCGTTGTGTCACGTGAACCAGATTCGGACGAGCAGTATGATCGACACCCTCCATACGCCAGAGAAGCACCAACTTGCTACGGATATCGATCGACACTATCTAGTATCGGTCGATACCCGCCGCCCAGGTAAGTTTCCTTATAAACCCTACGGGTTTCCCCTTTTGCCTCACAACTCCCATCGACCGACACAAACTCTTTTTCACCAAAAATCACCAAATCTTCGTTTCTCAACCCTTTTGCGTGATTTTTGTACCTATTCCGTGCGGTTTTTCATGCTCAATATCTTTCTCTCATTCATTCTAACGATCTACTAGGTATGTAACACGAATTTTCACCTTTTCAATCCATGCACCAAGTTTAGATTTTCGACTTTTAGGCCCTTAGAACTCGTTTTGCTGGATGATTATCACTTGATTATTGTGTTCTAGGCCTACTCGAACCTTGCCTTACGTTTCATTACCCTTGGTTTGCAATTTTGGAATTTTCAAATTAGTGTGTTCTTCGTGACTGCTCGATACTTGTCTGAGTATCGATCGATACCACCTTGGTATCGATCGATGCTCACCATCTACTTTGTCCGAGATTGTTGTGTTTGAGAGAGATGTTGGATTTATGCTGTGTTTCGTGTGTGTTAATGATGCAGATGCCACCTCGCAAGAAGCCACGTGCCGATGATGCCTCGAGCTCTAACCCACATGGCTGCGATCGTCTGAAGGAGTACTGTTTGGGCGCACATGTCAAGATCTTCGATGGTCTAACTTGGAACAGAGGGGTCGTAAAGGCTTGCCTTACCAACGACCATTACTTGGTGCGGATCAACGGTGCGCAGGAGGATATTACTCTCCCCCACACTCACCTCCGCGACATCCCTGCACCACCTCCACTTCGTCCTGCCTCCCCAGTCGCTCCTAGCGCAACATGTAGGCCTCCTTGGCCTAAGATCAGCGAGAAGGCCAGGATCCGCTTGAGAGATAATTACGAGGGCTTCGATAAGGAGATTACAGAGAGCCGGGCTTGCACGCACAAGCCTATTTCAGAGGAGTGGGACGACTATGACTCCATCTTCTACAACGCCTGGCAGGCGGTTGATGTCCGCCCCACTCGATTTGTGGACACACATGCTATGAGACAGCTAGGCTTTGACAGAGAGCTTGATGGTTTGATCAGGAAGATTGGACTAGGGACGATGCCTACGCGGCAATATGACTTATACCCCGACTTAGTCCGCCAGTTCCTCGCGTCTGTCCGCGTCTACTACACTGGTGAGCCTCTAGTGACTGCACAGCAGGGTGTGCTGACGTTCCTGATTCGCGGTGTGCGCCACATGATTTCTTTCCAGGAGCTTTGCGACATATATGGATTTACCAGAGATTTTTCGGGCACGGGGTCTACGACTGCAAGACCACCACACAGATGGATGTGCGCCATCCTGTCATGCGCTGTCTTGTTAGGATCTTGAGCAACACCTTGTTGTGCAAGATGGAGCCTAACAAGATGAGGGTGACTGAGCTGATTGTGTTGTCCATTGGGATCGGGGACATTATTGAGGATGAGGCGTATGAGTGGCCTGAGATGGACCTGGCGGTCAACTTAGGTGCTGTCTTTGCGCACCACTTGGAGTCGCTGAAGGTGAAGCCTTTTACCGGACGCGGCAAATCTTCTAGGACAGCAGGTCGCCTGAAGACTGAGACAGTAGGCAGTCTCCTCACTCCCATCTTTCTGCACCTTGGGATCAGTACTACTAGCTGCTCGATAGTGACATCCCGCGAGCTTATGGACCTAGCACACCTGGAGCACCTGCGCTGGCTGAAGCCTGATAGGCGTTGGGTTTTCAGCATTTCTACTGGGGACTACCTGGTTCAGCTCCCCAACACATATCTCACAGACATTGGCGGTGATCCTGCTCAGCTCCTCTTCGCCCCTCATACTGCTGATATGGACCCTGCACCGGTCACACGATGTCGAGGCTCCGCTACTAGAGCCCGTCCGCCTGCTTCTGGCCCTGCTGGGGGTCGATCACGCGCGCGTCACGCACCTGCTCCTACACCTACTCTTCCTACGCCACCTGCGATGGAGATGGACCCGTTCCAGCGCTACGTTGTCGAGAGTCTTCAGACCATTTGGAGTGCTATGTCTCAATGCAGCTGCATGGCATCTCAGCGCCCCATTTCACCACGCTCACCACATCAGGCTGGACCATCTGGCACCGCTGGCGATGCCTCTGACGCCACTGAGGAGGATTAGTCCTCTGTTTATCTGGTTTCACGTTTGTTTTTCTTTTCCCTTTTTTGTTTCTTTTCGTTTGAACTTTTGTTATTTTGGGTCTTGTGTTAGCATTTTTATCATTGTGTACTTTGTGGAACTTATGCTTCTATGATTTTTGTTGCTTTTGACTTGTGTTTGAGTGATCTAACAGTGCTAATCATAACACATTTGGATCGTTTGACACACTTTTTGGGCACCATTATCGCTGTCAAGAGGAATTCTGTCGACCACCTACTGGTATCGATCGATACCAGTGCAGTGTCGGTCGACACTCATCACCATCTCGGGTTCGGGTAACCTCTTCGATTTTCACATTCCACTTGGTTCATTTGATTTCTTTCACCAAACTCAGGCTTGATAACACTGGGGACAGTGTTGTTTAAGTCTGGGGGAGGTAGTCGCTGACATTGTGTTTGTTTTTCTTAGAGTCAGTCGTTTTTATTGAGTCAAATTTTGTTGGAGATTATGATCGTGTTCTTGAAACTGCTGTTTTGACTTTGCTTCTGAGTGTCCACTGTTACAGAATCAGCTACATATCGACTAATGAAAAATCCAAAGGCTGACCAGTTAACTAAAAGACACACATGTTTCCAGCAGAGTTCTCTTAAAGCCTGAGCCAAATTTTTGCACTTCATCGATGTGGTTCGTATTCATAGAGCTTGATTCCTCATTCATATCTGACAAAGGAACCCATGTGTTTAAAAGTAATCATATCTCTCTCCCCTAGTATAAGTTAATAAATAAGAGTATAAAAGATGAAATGATTTTCTACTAAGTAGAGGGCTAGGAAAATTTCCAGCGATCCCATTATTCTACTTGGTGAGGGATGATCACACATAGGATTGGAAGCGAGGCTAGAATTTTCCTATGATGCCATTATTCGGCTACATCCTTTGATACATTGAGAGGGAAGAACCGGGGATTCGGTGGGAAACACCATCAATACTTGCGTCTCATACCTTGATGTGTATGTGCGTACCTAAAAAAAAAAAAAAAAAAAAAAAAAAGATAAGAAAATATGATAAGAAATAAGTCTGGGGGAGAGAAAGTGATACAAAAATTGTGAAATTGGGTGGTTCCTTGTCATGATATTGTATGGGAAAGAGTCTAGAAGGTTCTTGGTATTAATCACAGCGATGAAACTGGCGATGAGGGGTTTAATTGAACGATGCTGCGAAATAATGTGTGTAGTCTGGGGAAGTTGTGAATGTCTACGGAGAAGTACATGGTGGTTAGATTTGGATCTGGTTAGGTGACATTTAGGTGTTTGGGAAAAGGGTCATTGCAGTGTTTCATGAACAGGTGAGTCTCCGCGTTTTCAAACTTCTTTCTCTGGTTTAGTCTTCTATTTGCTTGAGGGCAAGCAAATGCTAAGTCTGGGGGAGTTGATATATCATGGTTTTTACCCCTTTTAAACCATGATATAAGTCCATTTTATAGAGTCTTTCTACTATTTTGGAGTCTTTTAGAGTCTTTTACATGTTTTAGCACGTTTGGAGCATAATTGGAGATATTAGAGCTTTTTGGAGCATTTTGGAGCAAAACAGAAGCTCGTGTAGCTGAGCACCCGATTTAGAGTCTCAATATCGATCGACACTACCCCAGTATCGGTCGATACTCATTGCAGCAAGACAGAAGTCGCGACTTTGATGAAGAGTTAAAGAATTGCAAAATTGTCCAGAAGACTTTAATAATTGCAATAAACCCCAAAACGTGTTTTAGGTTATTAATGAGGATTTTGAGCCACTTTGGTTGGCTACGCTTGATTAGACTTGAGTTAGGATTCTGAGTTTTGTGAGAGAGCTTTCTGAGGGAGACAAGTCTGAGAATCTGTTCGTCCGAGAGAAGATTTCGAACCATCTTGTTACTCTTCTTTTTATTATTTATTTGAGTATTATTTCAGTCATGTTTATTGTCTCAATTACCATGTCTGAGTAGTTCTCTTGTTAGGTTCAGGGTTCTCATAAGGGTTTTCTCTGAATGTTAGGTTAATTGAATAATTAGGATTCACCATCTAAATTAGTTCTACGCCTAGGTTGTTCTCAAAGCTAATTCTAGACTGATCACCTAGAACTTAGATCTTAGGATAATTGGTTAGGCACGAGAGTGCGATTAATTACCTGACAGAACCTAGAGTGAGCAAAATAACTATTCGCAAAGAGATTTGGTTTAGTTGTTTTGTACAAATCAAACTTGAACTAAAAGCTGGTTTACACTTTAGGATTCGCAAAGAGATTTGGGATTCTAGGATTTAGATTTAGATAGTTTTCGCAACGAGAGTTGGTTAGCTATACTTTAGTGATTTGAGTTCAAGAACCGCGCTAAAACTGAATCCTGTTAGCTAGTTTATCTACATTCATTGAATTCCTGAGAAATACCCTGAGCCTATCTTTCTTCCAATCGACTTACAACACATTTAGTTTACGCATTGCTTTCATTTACATCTGTTGATTTAGCTTAATTCTAATCTACATAATCTATTGAGTGATATCTGGAGTTCTTGTGTTCGACCCCTAACTATATATGCAACACTGCTTTAGTACTTTTTAGGGTATTAATTTGAGCATATCATAAATCGACCATGATCTAGAAATTGAGTAGCTAATTCAATTCTAGCATTAAGATCACTTCTAAACATGTGAACAAATGATTATTTAAACCTAAACATCAACAAGCAATCATCAAACCATCCAAATCAAGTCTAAACATGATCCAACAAAAATATACTATTCACAACACCAAGAACATGAAGAACCCAGAAAAAATCAACTCACAAAAACAACACAAATCACAAAAGTAAACCATAGAATAGAAAGAAGAAGAATCAAATAGACATAATATATAAGAGAAGTGAAGAAATCTTCCCTTATGTGGCATATACATGAAGATCCATTCAAGAACACCAAGGGGTGTTCTTGAACTCTCTCAAGTCTAAAAAGAGAAGACTTTTCGTGTGGGGAAGAAAACTTAATGTTTGTTACAACTTAAGTAGGGTATTTATAGAAAAATGTATTAAAATGTGTTTTTGGTCCGGATTGGCATTTTATCGGGTCACTTTTTCGGCCATATGGCTGATATAAACTTCACCAGGGAGCTTTCATTCTCGGAAGCATCCTCCTTCGCGGCAGAGCTGATATGTGTCCACTTAATCGGCTATAACTTCTTCAATACTACCCAGAATTACTTGACACTACTCCCATTGCAAAGCTAACTCAATTCGCTACAAATTTGATGCAGAGCTCTAAAGCTAAATCCAAAGGAAAGACTTCCATCCGAGTCGATATTCTAGACATATATACTTGATGCTTTTATCGGCCAGTCCTTATCGGCCAAATGGCCGATAAAATGGCTTGGTAGGAGCTTGACAAAAGTGACATCTTTGGATTTTCATTATGTGATTCTATCGGTAACTTATATCGGTCAACCGACCGATAGAATGGCTTGGCAGTCTCTCCTTCATGTTTTTCTTGCTCTTCTTGCCCCATTGACCTTCCATGGTTGCTATCCACACTCCTCTAACTTCTCCAACTCCAAGAACACCTGAAAAAGGCTCCAGCAAGCCAAAAACGACACAAAACTTTCTAGGACTTCTAAAATGCAAGTCAATACAAAATGAGACTCAAATGCATGAAAAGGTCCCAAAACTATACAAAGTGGGATTAAAAACCTATGAAAACAAACCTTAAAAATATGGTGTTATCACAAATATACTAAAACAAACGACAACTTTATTTTTTTTTTTTTTGTTGAGAAAACTCGAGTAAACGACTCGAGAAATGTAAAAACAAAATCCAAAGAAAGCAAACATCGTTAGTAAGTACTCTCCCCAGACTTACTTCACACCGTCTCGGTGTGATAATAAATCAGAGAGAAAGGTAAAAACGTACGTAAACAAAGAAAAATAAAAGTGGATAGTACAATGGGTAGAGGGAATACGCCGCTCAGCGAGCGGTGTCGTCCGGGCTAACGCTCCTGCCCTGGCCAGGGTGTCTCCTGCGCTTCAGAACGCATGCATCAGGATCTGATAACTCCCCTGTATCAACAGTCTTCGAGGCCCCGTGTCCAGCAACAACGGGATCATCTCCATCGTCCTCGGCTCTGTCAGCATTCGCGGCTAGCTCCGCGCGGAAATAACAAGGCGGTCGCGGGCATCTAATCTTTGCTAATGCACCCCACATCTTCTGCATCATGCCGTGGTTCTTGCTCTGTGTCTCCACCATCCATGCTCTGTATTCTCCCTCAGAAGAATCTGCAGATAGAGGTGGAAGATCAAACTCACCAGAGTACTCCAGAAGGAGCATCTCGATTGGGTCATGAGACTGCGATGACTGCCCATGCGCCTGCTGAGGGAAGAAATCTGGCACGGGGTCATCCTCTAGGGGAGGCTGTGGGGCTCTGGAGGTCCCTCCTCTGCGTCTCGCGGTGGCAGTTGCGTCTGTGCATAGACGCTCTGGCGGAGGCAAGAACTCGATGTTTCCCCGACCGTTCACCGTAGTGATCTCGGGCTGTGAAAGCGCGCAGTGCTGGATCCGCCTCTGTCGATCCTTGAACTCGTATATGTACTCGGTCTTGAGGCAATCCGTCAGATGCTTCTTGTCGATGTAACCAACCTTGTCATTGCATTCATGTCCTCTGTAGTCAATCCCGTGGTGCATGAATAAAGGAGTAAGCACACTCCCAATATTCTCCTTCTGTATTTGGTTCCCTAAGAAGTGAATCTTCTTTGCCACCAAAGTCCGAGCGAATACCAGGCTCAAGTTCACATTGTATGGTGTGGGGGAAGTGGAATTGGTAGACCTCTGAAAAATGCTCCCCAAATCCGTAATGTAGCAAGAGTAACTCGTCAGAACGCACTGCGCGGTGCTCTATCTTAGCAAACATAATGTTGCTGATGATTTTCGCGACCACACGAATGGCTGGGTTCCGAATCAGGGCCTGCTTCGCTGCCCTGGATTGGAAAACACCTGAAGCAATGTGGTTCCAAAATTCTGGTTAGTTCGGAAAATCTTCGGGGAAGTGAGCACCTGTTTTCCGATGGTCGAACCCGTATATCTTGCAGAATTCCGTAATCGATATCTCGTACAACAATCCGTTGGAGAAGTATGACAATGTGGCGACATCTACTCGTTCGTACCTTGGGTTGGCAAATGTGAGTCTGACGGAGGCTAGAAATTGCCGCACCAAATCAGTATAGACCGGATATTCTTTCGTGGCTATATGACCAAACCCAATCTTCTTTAGAATTGTCTCCACGTCTTGGCGAATTCCCATTGCATCCAGAGTTGCAGGGCAGATGATCTTCGTAGGTTCCATCATGACGTTAAGAAACCTGTTGTAGAACAGTGAATCGAAATCATCCCAAGCTTTTCCGACTTTCCTGTACTGATACCGAATGTTTTTGGCAAGATCGTCCAATGGAATGTCCCTGATCAAGTCTAAATAGTCACTCTCGAACCGGGCGCCTTCACGTCGAGGCCGTGGCGGTGCGGTTAATGGATCCGCTTCCGAGCTAGAGGCCACATTTGTATCAACTTGGCGTTGGTTTGCTTCTTTCCGTTTCTTTGCTGCTAGCTGTTTGGCTTGTGATTTGGGAGCCATTGTCTGCAAAACAAACAACGTAAGCGTTTAAGAAGTTTTTCCCAAAATACGACAAACATTCAAATTCGAATTTTGAAGAAGTGATGATGTTTGCAATTTGATTATGCAGTCAAGTAAATTTATCATCAACAAGGTCAAACTCACAACAATCTCCATCTAGAACTTCTGAGTTTCTCAAATCGATCTCTTTTTTCAATTTTCTCCAAATGCCTCACAATCTCCTAATTCCATCCAAACACACAAATTCTATGTGTTTCCAAGCAATACCCAACTGAAAATCGGTCCATAACATGTGTATAAAGCATAGAACAATCAAAGAAGAAGCTCGAAACACGATTTCAATTTTCACAAATTTCAATCTAGAATTTTCGGACCGAAGAAGGGGAATTCGAGTGCCATACCCTTGTAGATCGAAGACGGCGATAGGAGAAACAGAAAGAGCTCGAAAAATCGAGTGGGATAGACCTGATTTAAGCGTTTTTACTCAGTCAGTTAATACTAAAGCTTACACTACCGCAATCATAACGGTTGTCAATGCAGTACTTTAGGATCGAATCCACAGAGACCAAAGGTACACTACAATTCTCTCAATTATGAAATTAAGCTAAGATATAAATAAAGTTGGTTTTGATTTAGTAACGAATGCAATTTAAACGATGTGAATTCAATAAGGGGAAAACGTTAGGTCAAGGGTTTATTCTCAGGAATCCAGAGATCACGAATCAGACATCTATTAGGGGAAAAATTAGGCACAAGTTTCGAACTCAAACATAAATGTTAACCAATCCACTCCCGTGCTCATGGTTACTAAACCTAACATCCTAATCCACTCCCGTGCTCATAGAATCCGAGGTCAACCTTAACAAGCAAGTTCAATTTGTTCACGAATCAATCTAATACACTCCCGCGCTACTAGATGATTCGCTCGCTTATGTTCTTCCTAGCAATCTTCACACTACCGCGCTATTAGATTAAGCCCTAGTTCATAGACCTAGTGGTCAGCTCAAGCATAAGCAGTAAGCACAACAATAAGCGAAAACCTCAAAAGATAAATCTCTATCTGTGTCTAATTCAATGATTCATGGATCCCCTTGAAAACCCTAAACCTAACTAATGAACTACTCAGACATGGAAACAGAGAACAAGCAAAGAAATGAAGAAGACATAGTCTAGATTAAGAGAGAAATGGTTTAGAAATCTTCTCAATGAATACAAAGGTTCTTCTCCAAAGCTTACAGTGATCTCCCAAAAGCAATAAGCAATAAAAAGTGTCTGTAAAAGCTCTCGTATCAAGCGGTGCCGTCAAAGAGGCTAAAAATAGAGTATAAATAGGTATGGGTCGAATTAGGTCAAAATAGGGAGTTTCCAGAGCAAAATAGGAAAATCAGAAATTTCCTTTTTCTTCTCGTCGGCTTGTATCGACCGATGCATTCCTTGCATCGACCGATGCACTCCTTGCATCGGTCGATGGTTGTTTCTCTGGTCCAGTGCATCGACCGATGGAGAATTCTCTGGTTTGTTGCATCGGTCGATACACTCCTTGCATCGATCGATTATGCTCATTTCTTCACGGTTTTGTGCGTTTTTGCTCCCGTAACTCCAATTCCTTCCTTAGACGCCCTTTTCACCTGAGATATCTAAACAAAAGAACTAAAAGACTCTAAAACGGACTTTGACTCGATAAAACGATTAAAAGAAATACCAAAACATACGACCGAAAACGGTAAAAACCAAGTATATCAATTCCCCCAGACTTAGCCTTTTGCTTGTCCTCAAGCAAACAGAAAAACTAAGTAAGAAGAAAAGGTTTGAAAACACGGAGACTCACATTTCCTTTAGAATTCCGCAATGACTGTTACCTTAATGATCTATGTATTGCCAAACTAGCCTCTGATCTAACCACCATGTACTTCTCTGCAAGCATTCGCGGCCTCCCAGATTCAACTCATTATTTCACAGAACAATCCAAAGCTATCACTGATGGGTCTCATCAAGGATCATGGTATCATGACTTGACAGCCCTTTTAGGCGTGAGACGGGTCATCGAGGAGAATTGTGTCTTCCCCATCGATTTCTACGTTGGCAAGGTATGGCTTTAAGCGCTGTCCATTAACCACAAACTTATTTCCCCTAGTGCTCCGCAACACCACAGCTCCGTACGGTCGTACCTCCTTAATGGTGAATGGGCCGGACCATCGCGATCGCAGCTTTCCTGGAAAAAGTTTAAGGCGGGAGTTGTATAGTAGTACATGATCGTTTGCAGCATCATTCTTAGGAATTATCTTCCTGTTGTGATAGGCTTTGGTCTTCTCTTTGTAAATTTTTGAGTTCTCGTAAGCCATGTGATGTATCTCCTCCAGCTCGTGTAGTTGCATAGTCCTCCGTTCAGAGACCGGTTTGATGTCGAAGTTAAGCAACTTTATAGCCCTTGCAGCCTTGTATTCGAGCTCGACCGGAAGGTGACATGATTTCCCGTAGAGGAAATGGAACGGCGTTGTTCCCAAAGGTGTTTTGAACGCGGTCCTGTATGCCCAAAGGGCGTCATCTAGCTTGATAGCCCAGTCTCGTCTTGACGTGTTCACTGTCTTTTGCAGAATACCCTTGATTTCCCTGTTGGAAATTTCGACTTGTCCGCTTGTTTGAGGATGATAAGGAGTGGCTACCTTGTGCTTGACCCCGTGCTTCTTCAACAAGTTGTCAAAGACCTTGTTGATGAAATGAGATCCGCCATTGCTGATAACTACTCTAGGTACACCGAACCTTGGGAAAATTACCGATTGAACATCCGTAATACCACCTTAGCGTCATTTGTTGGGCTAGCCAGTGCTTCTACCCATTTGGACACGTAGTCCACCGCCACCAGGATATATTGATTTCCATAAGAGGCCGGGAAAGGGCCCATGAAATCGATTCCCCACACATCGAACACTTCAACTTCCAGAATGAAAATTTGTGGCATTTCGTTCGTTTTGCTAACATTCTCCTGCCTCTGACATGAGTCGCACTTGGAAACGAAAGCATGTGCGTCACGAAACATAGTTGGCCACCAGAAACCGGCTTGTAGAACCTTTGACACCGTCTTGAACGTGGCGAAGTGTCCCGCATAGTTCGACCCATGACAATGGAATAGAATACCGGGAATTTCCTCCTCTGAAACACATCTTCGGAATACGCCATCGGACCCCTGCTTGTATAAGTAAGGCTCATCCCAAAAATAGTGTCTAATGTCTCTCAAAAACTTCTTCTTCTTGTTTCCCACAAAGCCAAATGGTTCATTTTCCGAAGCCAAGTACTTTGCTATCTCCCCGAACCAAGGGATTTCGGGGAGCTTGGTGTGGCGTGGGGGCACGTGGCAGTCACTGTGCCCGATACTGATTGCGTAGACGTTCTCCTCATGTAGGTTGTCGTCTAAAGGAACCTCTTCGACAACACGCAGTCTGGATAAATGGTCTGCAACACCATTCAAGATCAAATTCATGCAACAGGAGAATCCACCGCAAAAGTCTAGGTTTGGCATCCTTCTTCGTATGTAGATACCTTAGGGCTGCGTGATCGGTATGCACTATAACTTTAGACCCCACGAGATAGGACCTGAACTTCTCAAAGGCAAAAACGATGGCGAGCAGTTCCTTCTCGGTTGTGGCGTACTTGCATTGCGCGTCATCTAGGGTCCTGCTGGCGTAGTAGATAACGTGAAGCTGCTTTTCTTTACGTTGTCCTAAAACAGCTCCCACTGCGAAATCGCTAGCATCAGTCATTACTTCGAAAGGAATCTCCCAATCTGGTGGTTGAACGATCGGTGCGCTGACAAGTGCTCCCTTGATTTCGTGGAAGGCTTTCAGACAATCGTTGTCAAAATCGAACTTCACCTCCTTACATAGCAGCCGAGTCAAGGGTCTAGCGATCTTGGAAAAATCCTTGATGAACCTCCTGTAAAACCCAGCATGTCCAAGAAAGCTTCTAATCCCCTTGACAGAATTAGGCGGCTGAAGATTAGTCATCACTTCGATTTTGGCCCTATCCACTTCGATCCCCTGTTCCGAGATTCTATGACCCAAGACAATTCCATCTTTAACCATAAAATGGCACTTCTCCCAGTTCAATACCAGATGTCTCTCCTCGCAGCGCTGCAACACCCTGCACAAATTAGAAAGGCAGACAGAAAAGGAGGATCCGTAGACCGAAAATTCATCCATGAAGACCTCCATTATGTCCTCAATCAGGTCAGTAAAAATCGACATCATGCATCGCTGGAATGTTGATGGGGCGTTGCATAGACCGAATGGCATTCTGCGATAAGCAAAAGTGCCATAAGGACATGTGAACGTTGTCTTCTCCTGGTCGTCTGGATGAATGGGAATCTGAAAGAAACCAGAATAACCATCTAGAAAACAGTAATAGGGGTGGTTAGCCAATCTTTCGAGCATTTGATCAATAAAGGGTAAAGGAAAATGATCCTTTCGAGTAGCAGCATTTAATTTCCTATAATCGATACACATCCTATGCCCTGTAACAGTTCTAGTTGGGATCAGTTCATTTTTCTCATTCTTTATAACCGTCACGCCACCCTTCTTTGGCACTACATAGACTGGGCTCACCCAAGTACTATCAGAGATAGCGTATATGATGCCCGATTCTAGAAGTTTTATTATCTCCTTCTTTACAACATCATTTAGGTTCGAGTTCAACCGTCTTTGATGTTCTATCGAAGTCATTGATTCATCTTCTAGGTGTATCCTATGCATGCAAAGGTCAGGTGAGATTCCTGTAATATCATCGAGCGAGTAGCCTAAAGCCTTACGATATTTTCTAAGCTCACATAAAAGCAAAGTAGTCTCAACATTATTTAACTCGGCATTGATGATCACATGGTAAGTAGAATTAGGACCAAGAAATGCGTACCTTAACCCTGTTAGGAGTGCCTTGAGCTCGATTTTTGGAGCTTTCAGCTCGCTCCACGGGTTAGCAAGAGGCGTAGGGGGATTCTCTGCCGGAGGTTTCTCTACGGCTACTTCCAGGCTGATGTATTCAACCATCTCCTCGATTGTCTAGCTTAAATCCAGCATCTTAGCATATCCAGTAGCATCGTCGCTCATAAACCCGTGTTCACTCCCAGTCCTTGTCAAAACAGTCTCCAACAGGTCATCTACTAGGATCTCTTCGACTGCTTCGTCAGAGATCTCAAGCGAGTCGTCAATCGAGAACGTCTGACCGTCTAACATGGGTTTTTTCAACATCTTGTCCATCTCAAATTTCATGACAATGTCTCCTAGGTGAAGATCTATTCGCCCATTCTTAACATCTATTATGGCTCCTGCTGTACACAAGAAAGGTCTTCCCAAAATGAGAAGATCCCTCGGTTCTTCATCTAGCTCAAGTACCACAAAATCTGCAGGGACAAATGCATCTCCAATCCGCACGTGTAGATCCTCAAGAACGCCAATGGGCAGTTTCACAGAGCGATCGGCGAACACTAAGGATATCCTAGTTTTCTTGAACTTTGTGAATCCTAGTCGCTTGGCCACGGAGTATGGCATCAAAGAGCAAGCAAAAGTCATTGCCCCAATCTGCACCGAGAGGACGAATTTCTCGGGATCTCCTATCTTTTTCGGCATTTTGTTATGTAGGACAGCACTGCAATCTTTCGAAACCATCATAACCTTATCTTCAGCTGATACCTTGCTCGTGATCAAACTTTTCATGTACTTCTTCAATGCTGGTATCATTTGAACTGCGTCAACAAGTGGGAGTTTCACCACAAGGTCATTAAGCATCTCCTTGCACTTAGCTTCCTCTAAATCTTTGCGCGATTTCCTCTGACGTGTAGGGTACGGAATTTTCGGAGTATAGACACGTGTAGGAGGTGGTATTTGCGGTTCATCTGCATCACCCTCATCTGTGGAATTTTTCTCTCTTGGGGGTGTTTCTTCGCCATCCCCCTCTAGATCAATCACGAAATCAGCTTCCTTTCCTTTTCGTGCAGCAGGTTCGAACGCTTTCCTGCTTCTGAGTGTGATGGCGTTGACGAACTCGTTCTTTGGATTCTCCTCTACCTTCCCTGGTAGAACTCCTTGTGGCCTTTTAATTACTTCGGCAGTTTGAGCAACCTGAGTGTCTAACTTCTTCACATGACTGCATACAGCTTCATACTTGCCATTTAAATCGTTGTACATGTTATCAACCTTGACATTGATCTCTTTGGCAGATTGCTGCTGATTTAGCAAAAGTTGCTGCATGAGAAGTTTCAACTCATCCTGAGAATCATTCGTTGAGCTTGCGGGTGCCTGGAATGGGATCTGTTTCGCTGTCTGGAAAGTGTTGAACGGTTGTTTCTATTGAAACCCAGCTTGAAACCTGTTCTGGCCTTGGTACCCCTGAGAAAATCCTGAGGCTCCTGCGTTTTGCGCAAACATCCTCCCTTGTTGTTGAGTTTGCTGAGGGTAGACTTGATCCTGGGATTTTCGACATTGGTGCTTCTATAGGACAGATTCGGATGGTTTATGTAATCCGGGTTGAAACCTCTGTTCTGCATATACCCTTACCCGTTAGCAAAGTTCACCTCTTGTTGTTCATCAATTTCTTCCTCGTGTGATCCGTGACAGTGGTCTACTAGCTCCTTGCAGGACTGCACACCTCTCTGGTTTCCCTTCAGCAACAGATTCACCTTTGCGGCCAGCTCATCAATCTTCTGCGACTCCGCATTATTGACCCGTTTGGATCTATCATACTCAGGACATCGATTCCCAGAACTTGCAGCCAAGTTCTCTATCAGCTGATATACTCCCTCCTTAGTCTTGGTCATGAAATCTCCATTGCTTGCAGCATTAAGAGCGTTTTTGTAGTCCCAGTCCACTTCATCGTAGAAGATGCTTAAAATCTGCTCATCCGAGTACCCGTGATGAGGGCACTCTCTGTGGTACTCTCTAAACCTTTCCCAAGCTTCGCAGAAGGGCTCCCCTGGATGCTGCTGGAAGGCAGCGATTTTGTTCCGAAGCGAGGCCGTCTTGGATTTGGTGTAGAAATTGTCCAAGAAGGTAGCTCTGCATTCGTCCTAAGTAGTCAATGATCCAGCTGGAAGTGACTTAAGCCATCTCAGTACCTTGTCCGCCAAAGAGAATGGGAAGAGCTTACACTTGAGATAATCAGCAGGTACCCCATTCAATTTGGTGGTGCTGTAGATTTCCTCGAAATTCTCAATATGATCCATTGGGTGCTCTGCAGGTTGGCCATGGAACACGTGCTGTTTCACCAATGCAATCATCTGAGGTTTGATCTCATAGTCTTGCCTCGTGATGGCTGGTGGACGAATGGCAGCTCTGCTCTAGTAGAAAGTATGAGGCATGTCCAAGGCCCCGATAGCAGGTTGTTGCTGTTGCAACTGCTGCACTTGCTCTTGTAGCCTCTGAAGTTCAGCTGCCGCAGCGTTTTGTTGGTTGTCGTTTTCGTCGTTCATGGTGACGGGATTTGACCTCGCTCTTCTGCTCGCACGTTCTAACCTTGCTAGCTCTTGGTTGTCGAGCTCAAGAAGATTTTCGGACCCCTTGCTGCTGGTAATTCTACCCAGCTTTTAGTTAGTCACCTGACAGCGCACGAGAAAATAAGATAAAATACGTTAGTAAATCTTAGACTAAATTTCAAATTCAGAATTGAAGGTAACGCTATTGGTCCCCGGCAACGGCGCCAAATTGATTTAAGCATTTTCACTCAGTCAATTAATACTAAAGCTTACACTACCGCAATCATAACGGTTGTCAATGCAATACTTTATGATCGAATCCATAGAGACCAAAGGTACACTAGAATTCTCTCAATTATGAAATTAAGCTAAGACAGAAATAAAGTTGGTTTTGATTTAGTAACGAATGCAATTTAAACGATGTGAATTAAATAAGGGCCGGGAAAGCGTTAGGTCAATGGTTTATTCTCAGGAATCCAGAGATCACGAATCATACATCTATTCAGGGAACAATTAGGCACAAGTTTCGAACTCAAACATAAATGTTAACCAATCCACTCCTGTGCTCATGGTTACTAAACCTAACATCCTAATCCACTCCCGTGCTCTTAGAATCCGAGGTCAGCCTTAACGAGCAAGTTCAATATGTTCACGAATCAATCTAATACACTCCCGCGCTACTAGATGATTTGCTCGCTTATGTTCTTTCTAGCAATCTTCACACTCTCGCGCTATTAGATTAAGCCCTAGTTCATAGACCTAGCGGTCAGCTCAAGCCTAAGCAGTAAGCACAACAATAAGCGAAAACCTCAAAAGATAAATCCCTATCTGTGTCTAATTCAATGATTCATGGATCCCCTTGAAAACCCTAAACCTAACTAATGAACTACTCAGACATGGAAACAGAGAACAAGCAAAGAGATGAAGAAGACATAGTATAGATTAAGAGAGAAAGGGTTTAGAAATCTTCTCAATGAATACAAAGGTTCTTCTCCAAAGCTTACAATGATCTCCCTAAACCAATAGAGTATAAATAGGTCTGGGTCGAATTAGGTCAAAATAGGGAGTTTCCAGAGCAAAATAGGAAAATCAGAAATTTCATTTTTTTCTCGTCGGCTTGCATCGACCGATGCAAGGAGTGCATCGGTCGATGGCTGTTTCTCTGGTCCAGTGCATCGATCGATTGCTAAATCTCTGGCCTGTTGCATCGGTCGATGCACTCCTTGCATCGACTAATGGAAAATTCTCTGGTTTGTTGCATCGGTCGATGCACTCCTTGCATTGACCGATTCTGCTCATTTCTTCACGGTTTTGTGCGTTTTTGCTCCCATAACTCCAATTCCTTCCTTAGACGCCCTTTTCACCTGAGATATCTAAAAAAAGAACTAAAAGACTCTAAAACAGACTTTGACTCGATAAAACGATTAAAAGAAATACCAAAACATACGACAGAAAACGGTAAAAACCTAGTATATCAAGACCCAAAAATCGTTCGAATCCGTTGAGAATTGAAAAAGTTATGAAAGATTTGGGTCAAAACCTCAAAATCCCCTCAAGAACAAGTGTGTCGAAAATAATGAGAGCAAAAGTGGATTTGATCAAGTTTTATCAGGCGTAGGGTGAGGAAATCGTGTTTTCCGGTTTGATTTTAGTGAAATAAATCGGTTTAAACCCGAAAAATTGAACCGCGATTTACCTGTGTCCTGGATCGATCGATCCTAAGTTTCTGGATCGATCGATTCAGCTTACCTTGCAGTGTGGACCGATCCGTCTGAGTGGTGTTTTAGTGAGCGTCGTGTGTTTGGTCCATCCGCGAAATGAGCGCTTTCATGGATCGGTCGATCTATAAGGGGAATCGATCCATCCAATTCTCATGGTACACCTTTATTTTTTTTTTTTCAATCAGAAAATTCAAATTCAAAACGAAAAATTAGAAATGTTAGCAAAAGCAAATCAAAAAAGAAAATTATATACACTTACCAGTGGGTTGCCTCCCACAAAGCGCTCGTTTTTAGTCATTAACTTGACTCCGGGGCCGTTTAGGCGAGAGGAGGATCACCGAGAGGAACTGTGTCTTCCTCGGTAATTCCGTTTTCAGCGAGATAGGGCTTAAGACGTTGACCATTGACAACGAATTCGCCTCCTTGTCGGTTACGTAGCACGACCGCTCCGTAAGGACGAACTTCCTTAACCGTGAATGGGCCGGACCTTCTTGACTTTAGCTTTCGCGGAAAAAGTCTTAAGCGAGAGTTGAAGAGCAGCACCTGATCATTGGCGGAGAAATTCCTCGGGATAATCTTTTTGTCATGATAAGCTTTGGTACTTCCTTGTAGATCTTTGAGTTCTCATACGCCGTGTGGCGGATCTCATCCAATTCGTTTAGCTGGATAAACCTTCTCTCGGATGCGGCTTTGATGTCGAAATTTAACAATTTCACTGCCCATGCCGCCTTGTACTCAAGTTCCACTGGAAGGTGACACGGTTTTCCATAAACAAGATGAAATGGGGTCGTGCCAAGAGGTGTCTTGTAGGCGGTCCTGTACGCCCAGAGTGCGTCATCAAGCTTCATGGCCCAATCTTTTCGTTTAATGCTCTTTATCTCTTGGTTGGAGATTTCAACTTGTCCGCTCGTCTGGGGGTGATAAGGAGTAACTACCCTATGCGTAATGCTGTTCTTCTTTAAGAGCTTCTCGAATAGTTTGTTGATGAAATGCGATCCTCCATCGCTTATTACAACTCTCGGAACTCCAAATCTCGGGAAAATGACAGATTTGAACATTTTAAGGACCACCTTGAAGTCGTTAGTCGGGCTCGCCATTGCTTCGACCCATTTGGACACGTAGTCCACAGCAACAATGATGTACTTATTCCCGAAAGAAGATGGAAAATGACTTATGAAGTCGATTCCCCAACAATCAAACACCTCAAGTTCGAGAATCAAATTTTGAGACATCTCGTTTCTTTTGCTAATGTTCCCTTGTCTTTGACAGGCGTCACACTTGGAGACAAAAGCGTGAGCGTCACGGAACATGGTCGGCCACCAGAAGCCGGCCTGTAACACCTTAGACACAGTCTTAAAGGTAGCAAAATGTCCCGCATAATCCGAATCATGACAGTGAAACAGAATTCCCAGGACTTCTTCTTCCGAAATGCATCACCGAAAGATGCCATCAAAACAATACTTGTACAAGTACGGCTCATCCCAAAAGTAACGCCTTATATCCCACAAAAACTTCTTTTTTTGTAAATGACACAATAATTTTGGGGAGCCGAACATCTTCTAGAGGCGCTTGTTTTAAATATGAACAGAGATTTTCTTGTCGTTTCATGTATCGATGCTGACACATGCTGTCAAGAAGAATGTGGATTTTAAAATGTATGCAAAGTGTGCTTCCTTTTGTGATCCATTGAGCCCACCAACAGATTCTCTCACTCTATTACACTTTGTGGTCTTACGAAACTGATATAATTTTATTAATCAGCTTCTCATTAGTATTTCCCTCTTCCCATTTGTGTAAAAGAACAATGAAAAGAACGAGAAAAATACTTATACAAGAGATTTCTTGTCCAGCAAGTAACAAAGAAACTATGAAATAAGAGAGACACACACACACAAATTGTTCATTCCATTTTGCAAATGGATCACTTTATCATGTGGCACGTTGTTATGATTTTCCCTTTTACTTGAGATTCAAATTAGTAACCTTACAAATATTGATAAAATTCAAGTATCACATTCATCCACTTATCCTATGTTTTTCAAAATCAAAGTAAACATAAACCTTGATCTCTACCGACTGCAACACCATTCTACATGTTGAGTGTTTAGTAGGGAAATATCCTTATCTGAAAATCTGGCCATAGCCAAACGATCAAAGTGAATGGTTTTGAAATTGAGATTGCATCCAACAGGGCCGGCCGTGCCCACCATATTAAATTTTAAACATTCCCGCGACTACGACATCATATTACATAATACATTTGAAGACGTAGTTTAAGTGTGATAATTGACTATGGTGATGACCATCTAATTATTATTTGGAATTTTATAATTTGATGTAGCGGTGACCATCTCACATGCATATCTGTTTTGCATGAATTCAAGTTTAATAGTTTTCAAATATCTTTCATCTACTAAACTTTTTTGTATGCAACTCCTCTTTTTAACTTATGTGTTCAAAACTCAACTTATATTTACTTTAAAAAGTATTTATTTATTTTATCTCTTAAAACTTAGATTCGTCTATGTAATTTTTTTCATATTCATTTTTTTTTAAACTTTCTTTAATATTTGTTTCTTTGTCATTTCTTATGAAATTTGAACCAATTGGTAAATTTAAAGTTTCTTACCAATTGAAACAAATTACACATATTATTTTATATGTTTAGAACAAATAAAATATTATTTTTTTAGTGTTTCGAAATAAAACTCCAATTCTCTTCTACAAAATTTTATTTTAAATATTGTTTTAAAAATTGATCATATTTTCTTTAATCGTTTATGGCCTCTAAAATGGTAGGAACGGCTCTGGGCCATCCAACAGCCTTTCTTGGTCGATATGCCATGCATGTTACCGTATCTGCCAAGACAAACACATTTCCATCAACTGTATTACCTCTTCTGAACTCGATCAAACAAAACAGATTGAGCAGAACTGACAACACCATCCTTCACCTTCTCTTCCAAGCATCGATCTATGGACATGTAGAAAGAGTGAAATGAGAGACGACACCAACGCATTTCACACCCGCCTCAGATGATTGCACACACAATTCGAAAGGGAGTAACGAACAGGTTTATTTCTCTACAAAAAATGCGGAATACATTGTTGATGGAAAACGTGCTGCTAGCGTCTGAATTAGTAAAAAATTACCACAAGAACACGATATCACCGCGATGTGCAATGAAGATTGATATCTCGAAGGCTTTTGATTCCGTCCATTGGCCTTTCCTCTTATAAACATTAAAGGCTTTGAACATTCCTGAGAAGTTCATTCATTGGTTGAAACTGTGTATCACAACAGCGTCTTTCTCGGTCCAGGTTAATGGAGAGCTCGCAGGGTATTTCAACAGTGAGAGAGGTCTGCGTCAAGGATGCCCTTTATCGCCTTATCTATTCGTGATATGCATGCATGTTTTATCAAAAATGATAGATAAGGAGGCTCATGATCGAAAGATAGGATACCACCCATTCTGTCAAAACATCAAACTTACTCACTTGTGTTTTGCGGATGATTTGTTGGGGTATTTCAGATGGGAAAAAAGATCAATAGAGGGAATTCTACAAGTCTTCAAGAAATTTGGTGAAATATCAGGATTGGCAATAAGTTTGGAAAAATCAGCGTTGTTCATGGCCGGGGTTTCAGATACAACAGAGGCATCAATCTTAGAACAATTTCCATTCGATTCGGGTGTTCTTCCGGTAAGATATCTTGGACTGCCTTTATTGACCAAGAGAATAACGGTGGATGACTACACGCCTTTAATTGAGAAGATAAGAGCACGTATCAGTTGTTGGATAGCGAGACACTTATCATTTGCAGGAAGATTGCAGCTAATAGGATCGGTAATCCACAGTTTGACAAACTTCTGGATTTCGGCCTTCCGTTTACCGAAAGCATGCATTCAGGAAATAGACAACTTAAGCGCGGCATTCCTCTGGTCTGGACCAGATTTAAATGCAAAGAAGGCAAAAATTTCATGCGATAACATGTGCAAACCGAAGGAGGAGGGGGTTTGGGATTGAGGTCTATAACGGAGGCAAACAAAGTAAGTTTTCTAAAGTTGATATGGAAGATACTTTCAGAGCACTCTTCGCTTTGGGTTAACTGGGTTCGAATTTATCTAATCCGTAAAGGCTCATTCTAGTCTGTGAAATAGACTTCATCTCTAGGGTCTTGGGCGTGGAAGAAACTTCTCAAATATAGAGCTCTCGCGGCATCCTTTGCCAAAGTTGAAGTGCACAACGGAACGAGGACATCATTTTGGTACGACAATTGGAATCCGATGGGGAGACTAATAGAAGTGACGGGAAATAGAGGCTGCATTGATTTGGGAGTTAACATCAATGCAACGGTGGAAGAGGTTTTTGTGGATCATAGACGGCAAAGGCACCGAGTTGTGTCACTCAATCGCATAGAAGAAATCATCGGAATGCAAAGACAAAATCAAAATGAAGAAGTGAATAAGAGCGATGTGGTGTTGTGGAAGATCAAGGGAGATAACTTCAAAAACAGATTCAGCACAAAAGAAACATTGAAACTTACCCGTGCAACGTAACCAAGGAAAGTCTGGTTCAAGGCGGTGTGGATCAAACATGGGACACCCAAACACTCATCCATTACTTGGTTAGCAACAAACAATAGACTATCCACAGGAGACCGAAAGCTCAATTGGAATGTGGGAGCTTGTGTTTCGTGCATATTCTGTCAAGAACCTATCGAAACAAGTAATCACCTCTTTTTCGATTGCAGATACTCAAAGGAGATATGGAAACAACTTACTGGTACCTTGATGGCAAGGGATTTTTCAACAAGGTGGGACCGTATTCTCGACATCTTGGTTGATGAAACACAAGATAAGGTTATACTCTTCCTTCTGCGATACGTCTTTCAATGCACAATTTACACAATATGGCGGGAAAGGAACTCAAGGATACACGGTGAAACAGATATCATCCCCTCTCAACAAGCGAAGACAATAGATAAACAGATTCGAAACTAGATCCTCACAATCCGGAGCAAAGGAGACCGAAGATATGACCAAACTATGGAAACTTGGTTTTCAACGAGATAATTGTTTCAGCCTTGTAAATTATGATTTATGAATCTCTCTTTCGTTTGTAGCATTTATTGCAAAACTGGTTTTTTTTGTTTGAATAAATTTAACATTCAATTAAAAAAAAAAAAATAATAATAATAATAATAATGGTCGCATGAAAATTCTGCTCTGTTTTTCTAGCTAAGTTTTTTAGCTATTTCCATAATCTTGTTTATTTTTGGAGTTGTGTAATTTCTAGCTTTTTCCAAATCATGTAAACAAACTTTTTTTTTTGTCAATAATAATAACATTCCAACAAAAAATATAGTTCAAGTCGCTTTTATGTTTAGAGGACTTATGCTCAATCTAAAGAAATCAAAGAATGGTGTGATGCTATGAGAATTTAACTACTCTGGAAGACATTGGTAGATGGATTATACAATTCTACCATTTTTCAAACAAATTTACCATCTATCAAACAAATCTACCGACCAAAATTTGAGTTGACCAAAATTATACAAGTCTACTATCAAAGAACAATAGACTTGTTAAATCAACTTTTGCTTACGTGGCAAATGAATAGTAATGGCAGTTTTGTAATTGCGTTTTTCTCAACAAAGGCCATAACGGTACTTTCGGTAATAGGAATCAAATTGGGATTACTGTAAAATTAAAAACCCATAACCTTTATTATTTTTGCAAGAATAACCCTCAGCTAAAAAATTGCAAGTCAATCAATAACTTTTATTTTTTTTTACAAAAATAACCCTCAGCTAAAAACAATGCAAGTCAATTCTCCCACCTCCAAAATCAACCGCAATACTGCCCATGGTCGTGTAAAGTCGTATAAGACCGTATATTGACTACCCAAACTACATCGTTTTAGGCAAACTAATTAAACAAAAGTCTGTAAAATGGATATTTGAACTCTTCACCTCGAGGATAAATCACAAGCATCCTGCCAACTGTGCCAACNCTCGAAAACCCCGAAAACCCCGAAAACCCCAAAAAACCCGAAAACCCAAAAAACCCGAAAACCCGACCATGAAGTTATTAAACCGAAGAAAAATTCCCGAACCAAAGCAAAATTCCCGAACCAAACTAAACCAGAACCGAAAAACATGAAACCACAAAAAACCCTTAAAAACCCCGAAAAACCCAAAAAACCCGAAAACCCAGACCACAAAATTCCTGAAACGAATCAAAATTCCCGAACCGAAGCAAAATTCCCTAAGCGAACCGAACCCGAACCAAAAAGCCCAAAAACTCCGAAAACTCTAAAAGAAGGAAAATTCCCAAAAACCAAAAAACCCAAATTTGGGGTTTTCGGGTTTTTTGGTTCGGGTTCGGTTTGGTTCGGGAATTTAGCTTTGGTTCAGGAATTTTGATTCGGTTTGGGAATTTTGTGGTCTAGGTTTTCAGGTTTTTTTGGGTTTTCCCGAACTGAACCGAACCCGAACCGAAAAATCCGAAAACCCCAAAATTTGGGGTTTTCAGTTTTCGGGGTTTTTCGGTTCGGGTTCGGGAATTTTCCTTCGGTTCAGAGTTTTCGGGTTTTTGGGGTTTTCGGGTTTTTCGGTTCGGGTTCGGTTCGGTTCGGGAATTTTGCTTCGGTTTGGGAATTTAGATTCGGTTCGGGATTTTTTTGGTCTGGGTTTTCGGGTTTTTCGGGATTTCGGGGTTTTTCGGATTTTCGGGGTTTCCCGAACTGAACCAAACCCGAACCAAAAAACCGAAAAACCCCAAAATTTGGGGTTTTTGGTTTTCGGGGTTTTTCGGTTCGTGTTCAGGAATTTTCCTTCGGTTCAGAGTTTTTGGGATTTTTGGGGTTTTCAAGGTTTTCGGGTTTTTCGGTTCGGGTTCAGTTCGGTTTTGAATTTTGCTTCGGTTCGAGAATTTTGATCCCGGTCGGGAATTTTTTTTCGGTTTAATAACTTCGTCGTCGGGGTTTTCGGTTTTTTGGGTTTTCGGGTTTTTTGGGGTTTTCGAGGTTTTTCGGGTATTTATAAATATATATATATATATATGTTTGAAGTTTTACAATTAACTTTGTTGGTACAGTTGGCAGGGTGCATGTGATTTATCCTCGAGGTGAAGGGTTTAATTAGTTTGCCCAAAACGACGTAGTTTTGGTGGTCAATATACGGTCTTATACACGACCATGGGCAGTATTGCGGTTGATTTCGGAGTTTTTAGCTGAGGGTTATTCTTGCAAAAAAAATAAAGGTTATTGATTGACTTGCAATTTTTTTAGCTGAGGGTTATTCTTGCAAAAAAAATAATGGTTATGAGTTTTTTTGCAGTAATCCCAATAAAATTAGGTTAGTCTAGTAATAAAAATAAAAATAGGTCAAACTAATAATAAACATAGAAATAAAAGTTAGTATAGTGATCCTCCTTACAAAAAATAAAAGTATTTGCATGGTTAGTCACTTTTTCAAAACTTTTTTAAATATCTAACATTTTCCAAATATTCTTTAAGGATCTAACACTTTGGTGTACGGTACATGTGTTGACTTTCTTGCAAAATGACGATTTTACCCCCTGTTGATACACGAGTGTACTTTAGACGCTTGTTTTCGCGCCGTACTGTACACTCGTGTATCAACAGGGGGTAAAATCGTCATTTTGCAAGAAAATCAACCTATGTACAATACACAAAGTGTTACATCCTAATTGTACTTTTGGGAAAGTGCTAAAAACTAATAGTTTTGAAAAGGTGACAATTTGTGCAAGAATCCCAAAAAAATATTCTTGTTAGAGTTTGATCGTATCTCTTATGTATATTAGATTAGGTCCCACATGATACGCGGGTAAAAAATAAAAGATTTAGATTCTAAAATTGATAATATTCTTAATTATGACCCGTATAGTTATATTTTAAATTAAAATCCCGTTTAGTTATCCATGAATTACGTTTAGTCATTTGTATTTAAGAAAATTCAAAATTGATTCATATTATCCATAAATCTGATAAACAATCTCTTTAAATGAATGCGAAGGTTCCAGAATTACCAAACACACGGTAACAAATTTTTTTTCTTCTAATTTTATATAATATGAATCATATATATATATTTTTATTTAACGATTTTTATTTTTTTTTCTTACTTTACTTTTTCAATGTTATTAGTTTCCATTATATAAAACACAATTTATTTTCCTTCTTTGTTATTTTTATTTGGTAGTTTTTATTTTAACAACCGTCAACACTAACAATACTTTCAAATCCAGCATTCGAACTTTAGAAGCGAGGGTTTGCCAAACCAAAACTTCTTGATATATAAGAATCATTTTTTAAAAAGATATGCTCGTGGAGTCATGGTATTGATGATTTATAGTATTGCTTAAATTATTTGACAGTCAAATGTCTTTTCTTTTTTGTTTGATCTAGACATATATGCTTCGTTTCCTTTTTCAAAGTAAACGAGGATTCAACCCGCGCTAGCTATATAGCGCGGAGTAATTTTTGTTTAAAAATTGTTTTGAAATTTAAGAAAAATTGTTTTTATCTTAATTTTAAAATATGTTTAACTAATAATTATAGATAGAACTATAAATCCGGACTAACCTGTCTATTTAACCCGTTTTACAATAAATTAAAATATTATTCGAGCTAACCCGCAAAAACCTATAATCTTGAAAACATGACTCTAATATGCATCGTTAATGACTATAATGTTTGTGGTCAGACCACAAACTCTTAAGAAGATCAATTTTTTTATGTCTAATTCTTTATAAAATTAGTAGAATATTTTATAATAATTATTGTGAAAAATATTGAAGGATTTTGAATATAGTTATTCTTTAAATATGTATGGATTGATTATTATTTAATAATATCATAATAATTAAAAAACTAAATAGTAAATAACCTCTGTAAGGTAAATAAATACTTTCCATATTATCATCAATAATTTTAAAAGACAATTATATTCTTTCCTATTTCAATTATCTTTTCTTATTTGTAATGGCATTTCATGTAATAATTTACCAAACAAATTTCATTTACAAAAATGTCTTTTTAAATAATATTATAGTGATTGGAAAGGAAGAAAAAAGTAAAATTAAAAAACAAGTCCGTATAGGAAAAGGTAAGAGTCGCAAGGGCCAAGGAGAAATCGTTTCTTGTTTGTCTATATATAATACAAGATTGTTTCAAGGCAAACGTTGAAAAACAAAACAAAAAAGCAAAACCCTAATTTCTACTTACTGAGCCCCCAATTCGTTTCCTTCTTCCTTGAAAGATCACAATGATAATGTCCGATCTTCCGCAGGATTTGGTAGAAGAGATACTCTCTAATGTTCCAGCCATATCTCTGAAACGATTACGATATACTTGCAAAAGATGGAATGCTTTATTCAAAGACAGAGGATTCACCGAGAAGCACTTTTGTAAAGCTCCAAAGCAGTCCCTGGGTCTATCAGTCATGTTGAAGGAATCTAGAATTTTCTCAATGAGCGACAGTCTCAACGTCGATAGAGTTTAAGGTTCCACTTGGCCTAAAGGATTCTCATTCTAATTTAGAACAAGTCGATATAGTCAAAGCTTTTCACTGTGGCGGGTTGTTGTTATTCACCATCAAGGGTGATAGACTCGTGGTTTGGAATTCGTGTTTGGGCGAAACCAGATGGATCATCCAACCCAAAACTGATTACGAGAGACGCTCTAGGTTTGTTCTAGGATACGGAAACAACAAAATTTGCCATAGCTACAAAATTTTTAGGTGTTTCCACCAAAACGACAAACTTGTTGGGTCTGAAATTTATGATTTTAGCTCTGATTCATGGAGGGTACTTCTTGATGTCGTTTCTCCTGGCGACTTCATAGATTCATCAATGGGTTCTATGTCTTTGAAGGGAAATGCTTACTGGCTTGCTAATTATGTAACAGACCCCTCTAAAGAATACTTACTAAGTTTTGATTTTACTTACAAGAGAGAGGTTTAGACGTCTGTGTCTTCCAACGATTCAGACTTGTGGTTGGTCGGTTCTATCAGTTGCTAGAGAAGAAAAACTCTCAGTGTTACATCGGACCTATGGTACATCAAAGATGGACATATGGGTGACTAATAAAATTGATAGTGAAGCCGCGTTGTGGAGCATATCCTTTACAGTGGATATACCTATTGGGGGAGATTTACTTTGTTTTCCCGCAAGTTTTTTGATTGACGAGGAGAAGAAAGTGGTTGTGTGCTGTAATGCATGTTATTGGACAATTAGCGGGAAGCAGGTATACGTTATTGATAAATATTACACAGGATCCTCTTGTGTAGAAACTACACATGTATCATCGCTCCCATCTATTTTCAGTTATGTTCCAAGTTTGGTTCAAATCCAGCAAGTAGAGGCAAAACAATAAAGAAAGAAACTAGTTTGTGATTATATTGCAACTCCTCTTTTTTCTTCGTTTCTGTTTTTGACTTTTGTTTGTAGACATTAATTGTCGTTTAATTAGTTTAATGAATTGATCTATATATTATGATTCCTTTCTTTTTTGCATTACATTATATTCAAGATGCTGAATGAAACAAGAGCTCCTCTTTTTTCTTCGTTTCTGTTTTTGACTCTTTTTTTTGTAGACATTGTCTTTTGATTAGTTTAATTAATCCATCTAGTTTGATTCCTTTCTTCTTTGCATTACATTCAAGTTGATAAATGAAGCAACAACCAGTTCGTTTTGTGGATTCTCTTCATCTTTTTTTTTTTTGAATCGAATGTAAAATTTATTCAAACAAAAAAAAACGTTGTTACAACAAGTGCGGCTTTGTTACAACAAATGCGGCTTTGTTTTTAAAAAAGATTACACGTAATTAAAGACGAAGTACAAACATCAAATTCTGGTTTCAAACCAGAACTCGAGCACACCATTAAACTTCGCATCTTTTTGAGATTGAATCATTAGTAGACGATTGCGGATTTGCCTATCGAGGAACCTAATCATCATGGCTGTAGTCGTCGGAGTTTCACCGTGGCGTCTTGAGTTCCTTTCTCTCCAAATGCTATGTAATGTTGCTTGGAAAACATACCTAGCAATGAAGAGAGGGATACGGTCCATGTTTGTTGCTGAGATGATGGCGATGATGCTGGGCCAATCGGTTGAGAATCTGGATTTGAGGAGACCCTTGGTTATTGCTTTCCACACTTCCTTGGAGTACCCACAAGAGAAAAACAGATGGTTTCTACTCTCCGTCGGATGTTGACACATAACACAAGTGGTAATTCCAGCCGTATTCCATGTCGCCATACGATAAGCGGTCGTTAGACGATTATGAATTGCTAACCATGCTAAGAGAGAGTACTTTGGAGTTGAGTGAGCGAACCACACACCTTGGTACCAGTTGTTTGCGGCAACTTACTCCCTAATTTCCATCCAAGTTCTTTTTGAGTTGAAGCTCGGCTTGTATGTATCATGTTTCCATCTCCATAGAGGTTTATCTTCTTCGCCCAATGGCTAGTAGATTTTCAATTTCGTTCAGGTGCTCAGTGCGATGACGCCTTCGTCTTCGAGTTACCGAAGCTTGTGCCAACGTCGAATTGATAGAGATCCCCATATCAATGAAACCTCTAGTTCCCGTAAGGTCGATAAGGCGCCCTAAATGCGACCATGAATCAAACCAGAAGGATGAGCGCTACCTCTTACTTGCGACAACCTTGTAGAAACTACTCGCTTTATCTCTTAACTTCAGCAATTTTTTTCACATCCAAGAGCCCAAACTAGAGTTGTGTTTGAGCTACCAGAATGAACCTTCTCGAATGAGATATGTTTTGATCCAATTTACCCATAGCGAGAAGTGGGAGGAGACAATTTTCCACACTAGCTTGAGACCACATACCATATTTACCTCCTTCAAAGGTCTTATTCCGAGGCCACCCTCTTTTTTTGGTCGTTTTACTACTTCCCAAGCGATCTTAGCTTTCCTTCTGTTTAGGGTTGGCCCTGACCAGAGAAAAGCGGAACATAATTTCTCTACCTCACGGAGACATTCTGATGGTAGTCGAAAAGCCGCTAACCAGAAGTTTGAGATGCTGAGAAGGACTGATTGTATTAGTTGTAACCTTCCTGCGAAAGATAAGCAGCGAGCTGTCCAAGTAGATATTCGTTTCCGAATACTCTCTAGTAATGGGAGATAATCATACCGACTCATTCTCATTGTCAAAAGCGGTAAGTCCAGGTATCTTACCGGTAATTGCCCCGTTGTGAAACTGAAACGAGCCTCCAAATCTGCACTCACTTGATCTGTTACTCCAGCCATAAAAATTGTTGACTTCTCCATGTTTATTTTCAGACCAGAAATCCTAGCAAACTCATCAAAAATTGTAATAATCCCCTCCACCGATCGTACTTTGCCATCCGAAAGTACCATAATGTCATCAACAAAACTCAGATGTGTAAGGCTTATGTTCTTATATTTTGGGTGAAATCCAATTATACTTGCATTTGCCGCCCTGTCAAGTAGCTTGGAAAGGACGTTCATGCTTATCACGAATAAATACGGGGAAAGAGAGCAGCCTTGGCGGAGGCCCCTTTCACTCCTGAAAAAAACCTGCTAGCTCTCCGTTTACTTGCACAGAAAAGGATGTTGTTGTAACACAATCGAATCCAGTGAATGAACTTTGGAGGCAGATTCATCGCCTCAAGCGTATTCATCAACAAAGACCATTGTATTGTATTGAAAGCTTTGGAGATGTTAATCTTTATAGCACAGCGGGAGGAGACTGAATCTTTATGGTAGTCTTTGACGAGTTCTGTTGCTAATAACAGATTTTCAATTAATAGCCTGTCTTTGATAAACGCTGTTTGGTTCATCGCTATTAAGGCCGGAAGTACTCCTTTGAACTTGTTAGCTATGATTTTTGATATGACCTTGTATATCACGTTGGAGTATGATATTGGTCGATAATCTTTCATCTCCTTTGCCTCTGTTTTCTTCGGAAATAAGGCCAGAATCGTTGTATTCATACATTTTGGCAAGAATCCTTTCTCGAAGAAGGATTGGATCGTGATGATAAACTCTTTGCCTACAACCGCCCATGCCTTTTTTTAAAAATTCTGTAATGAAACCATCAGGTCCCGACGACTTGTCATTTGGCATAGAAAACAACACTTTTTGATTTCCTCATCCTTGACCTCTCTCGTAAGTGAATCATGCTCAGCCTCCGAGCAATGAGGCAGGAGATCTTTAAGATAATCTGAAGATATTCCCTCATAATCATAATCAGCAGGTTGGTGTTGTAAGAATTCTTTGAAGAAACCCTCTGCTTCCATCTTTATCTCCTCGTTTCCTGTGGTGATGCTACCATCTCGGCATTGTATTTCCCGGATTGTGTTTAGACCTTCTCTCACAGCCACTCCGTTGTGGAAAGACTTATTGTTTCTGTCTCCTACTTTAAGCCAATTCATCTTGGATCTCTGTTTCAAAAAAATTTCCTCAATGCACGAAATCAGGTCCCATCTCCTATATGTTGTATTTTCCTCCTCCATTGAAGTCGTTGATGGATTTGCGAGTGTTTATTCCTGTTTCGAACATAAGGCCTCGTGAGCTTCTTTTGCACGTTTGCATAAATTCCCCAATTTTTCCTTTGCAAGGTTGCGGATAAGGGGCTTCAGTCCTTTTAATTCATTTTAGAATCGAAACATGGATGAGGTTGAGAGAAAGATCTTCTCTGTCTCGTTCCAGTAATTCTCAAGCTATAACATTCACAAACTTGAATGGTCTTCGTTTTGGTACAACCTTTGTATCCAGGTGGAATCTACAACGCAAGTGATCTGAGCAACCACCTGCCTCGAAGACATTGTATGATTGGAGAAACTTCTGAATCCAACGATCATTCATAAGGACCCTATCCAGTTTTTTTGTAACTAGCCCTTGCTCCCTTCTGTTGCACTAACTGAATAAAGAGCCATATGGTGGTAAATCCTTGAGGCAGCAGTAATTTACCAGATCTTGAAATTCTTTCATTCCCGTCGTAAATCTTGGATTGTTCTCGAAATTTGAATGCTCCTCTCCATCGAGGATCTCATTAAAATCTCCGAGAATTAGCCACAGATTTTTTCGAAAGACAAGGGAGTCATGATGATCCTGTAGGTCACTACAAAGTTTCCTACGCTCTGCCATGAAATTCGATGCATATACGAAAGTGCCAAAAAACTCATCCTCATTCTCCTCTAGTTTGATCGAGCAAGTAATTATCTGATCACTCTTGAAAAAGAGGTTAATCTTACATTCTTCTTCCACACCAGCCATATTCTGCCTAACCTTTGGTGTTCATAATTTGTCATAAGTGACCAATCGACAAGAATTGAAGATATGAGCTGCTGAGATTTCCGCTCTTTAACTCTAGTTTCCAACAAAGCGCCAAATTGAAAAGATTTGCTGCGAACCCAATTCCTGATACCTGAATGTTTGGTTGATTTATTCAGATCTCTGACGTTTCAGATTAATCTTGACATAAATCAATTTTTTTTCCGCGCACTCCTTCTTTCCAAACCGTTTGGGAGCAAGTCCTTTGCGGCTTGAGTATTTGGTTTCAGTAGAAGCTTTGTCGAGTTCTTCTTACCTCGGGGGATTTGAGGTCGAATGTTTCCATTCTCCTCTTTCTCCGACGGCTTAAGAATTACAGGTTTGTTCTTCAACTCCCCTTTCTCAATTTCTTCCTCTACTGGTTCCTCAATTTTTTCGGATTCTTCCATTGGATCCACCAGAGCGTTATATCTTGATGGTGAGACCGTGAAAGCTGATGATTCTGAAGGTTTTGGCCCCGTATGTCGACCAATTTTTGCCGGTGAGACCGACTGCCAATCGCTTTCATTTTCGATCTCTGTTTCCCCTGTTTTAATTTCGCCAGCGTTTGTTTCTGTTTCCACTCCATCTTTGATAGGATTTTCACTGTTTTCCTCCTCCAGTTGGCTTTTGAAATTTCCTCCTTGATTTCCAATCCTTTTGGATTATCCGTCACCTTCTCCTTCTCTCCCGTTTCGATTGATTCATCTCGCTCCTTCTCTATTTGTGTGTTTTGAGTTGTTTCCTTCAAGTTCTCATTAGTAGAGATTACTGAATTATCTTCGACGACTCTCTGCAGGATTGAAACCTTTTTTGATTTCAGCATACATGCATCTTGCAGATGACCCCATTTAGAGCATGTGGAACACTTCGGTGGAAGCCACTGGTATTTGTATTCGACAACAAAGTCCATTCCTTTGTCTGATGTGAACCGAAATGATCTTGGTAGATCCTTTGAAAGATTTGCTTCAACAAAAATCTTCGCTTCCTCGAAACTTTTGCAAGTTTCCGTGTCTGGGTGTAGTTTTTTGGGTACTCCCACGACACTAGACAGAAATCCTAGCCCCTTGTCATAAAACAACTGGGGTGGAACATTATTTAGGACTATCCACATCAGAATCGATTTCAGCTCCGGTTGCGCTTCTTCAACAACCGATGACCACTTTGAAGCTACCATCGGAACTCCAGCAATGTTCCACATTCCTCTTCGCAGAACCCGTGCACGACTAGAGTTATCTCGAATACGGAACTTTATGGTTGTTGGGTTAACCACAAAAGCATAAATTCTTGCTGACTTATCTCCCAAAGTCCAGATTTTGTTAACTATGACGTGAACTTTGGCTATATGTGGAGCAGTAGCTAGGAATTTCCCAATAATGAGATCTTCCCACAGAGGAGATAACCCTTCGATAATATCATCAGGTATCTCCACTGTTTGAGCACCATCGACCACCTTAACGTTGAGTTCATGCTTTGACAGAGCTTTGTTGCTTTTGACGATTGAGGTATATGAAGGTTTCATCTTTGTTTGTGTCTTTTGTGTGTTTGAGACTTTGAGTAGAGAATCAAAGACAAATTGAACAACAACGTTACTTTGGGAGTTCTTTCTTCTTTGCATTAAAACTACATTCATATATAGCTCTGAAACCTACTCAATCGTCCCCTTCCTTGTCCAGCAAGTAATAAACAAACTATGAAATGCTCGTGAGGAGCTTAATTTGGAGAGAAGAGAAGGAAGTTTACTGTTATTCATTTTTTGCAATTATCTTGCAAAAGATCAAGAACAAAAATAAAATCGAAGATTCACCTAGAAGCACACACATACATAATATTCAAAGATCAAGAACTATTGCTCCACATTTTGTCGCCCATCTTCTTCCACTATTCAAGTGGAGTCAAAAATTATTCTTTCCATTAACAATGTGGTACGTTGTTATGATTTCCCCTTTTACTTGAGATTCAAATTAGCAATCATTATTGAAAAAAATCAAGTATCACATTCATCCACTTATCTTATACTTTTCTAAATCAAAGTAATTAAACAGAAACTTTGATCTCTATGGTTGCACCGACAGCAACACCATTCTACATGTTGAGTGTTTAGTAGGGAAATGCCCTTATATGAAATCTAGCCATAGCCGTACGATCAAAATGAATGGTTTTGAGATTGAGATTGCTTCCAACAGCCTTTCTTGGTCGATATGCCATGCATATTACTGTATATGCCAAGATAAATGATATATCATGGTTTTTATCCGTTTTTAACCATGATATAGGTCTTATTTATAGAGTCATTCTAGTATTGTTGGAGTCTTTTTGAGTCTTTTCAGGTTTTAGGTGACTTTGGGAGAAAGGAGCCGTTTTGGATGAAAATGAGCATATGAAAATGCAAAATCATGCAGAGACGTCAGAAGTTTGGCATTCGTTGAAGAATGTTCCACCGATGGATTGAGCTCAAATTTTGATACAAGACAGATCAATGGATTAGCTTTCATTTGGAAGTGGTTTGAGGCCATTCCAACGGTGCGATCAAAAGTTATGCCAGTTTTCGTGAAAACAGTCCAGTCTGGCGAGTAGAAGAAGCAGTGTGTCGATCGATACCACTAATGGTGTCGGTCGATACCGACTGCATGAAAACAGGAAACGCGACTTTTTACAAGTTTGGAGAGTTTGCACCTTGGTCGAGAAGTCTTTAATTATTACAAGAAGCCCCAGAACGTGTTTTAGCTTTATAATTAGGTTTTTCAGCCACTTTTGTTGGCTAAGATTTAATTTTACTCTGGTTTTGTGAGAGAGATTGTTTTCAGGGTTTTTTGGGAGACAACTCTGAATCCCTTTGTTTCTTATTGATTTCTTCTATGCAATTCTATTCATCTATGATTTTTGTTCCATTAATCATGTCTGAGTAGATCCACTTTAGGTTTAGGGTTTTCTCATAAAGGATTTCATTGAGTGCTGGTAATTGATTAGTTACGATTCATAATCTGAATTAGTTCTTCACCATAGGTTGTTCTCAAAGCTAATTCTAGGTTGACGAATCTGGAATTTAGATCTTAGGTCAATCGATTAGGCACGACAGTGCAATTGATAATCTGACAGAACTTAGGGTGAGCAAAATAGCTATCCGCAAAGAGATTTGGTTTAGTTGTTTTGTGAACATATCAAACCTGAACTTTAAAGCTGGTTTAGATCTTTAGGATTTGCAAAGAGATTTGGGATTCTGGGATTTAGACTTAGATAATTCTCGCAACGACAGTTGGTTAATTATAGCTTAGTGATTTGAGTTCAAGAACCGTGCATAACCTGAATCCTGACTGAATGGTTATCTACATTCTCTGATTTCCTGAGAAATACCCTGAACCTATCTTTCCTCCATTGAATTACAACTCTTTTAATTTCGTTTATTGCTTTCTGTTAAATTGAATGGCTTAGCGTAATTCGAATCTAATTGGTCTATTGAGTGATTTCTTGAGTCTTTGTGGTTCGACCCCTTCTATACTGCAGCTACAGCTTTAGTACTTTTAGGGTATTAATTTTGAGCTTATCAAAATTTGGCGCCGTTACCGGGGACTCTAAAATTCGCCATTAGATTTTAGCTTTAGAATCCCAACTGGTGTCGGTATCGATCAGTACCCAACTGGTGTCGGTCGACCGATGCAACAAACCAGAAATTTCTCCATCGGCCGATGCATCAGGCCTGAGAATTGGCATCGACCGATGCAAGGAGGTGCATCGGTCGATGCAAGCCGGCGAGAAGAAAAAGGAAAATTCTGAATTCCCTATTTTGCTATGGAAACTTCTTATTTTAACCTAATTCGATCCATACCTATATATACTCTATTTTTAGCCTCTTTGACAGCACCGCTAGATACCAGAACTCTTTCATACACTTTTTATTGCTTATTGCTTTTGGAGATCATTGTAAGCCTTGGAGAAGAACCTTTGTATTCATTGAAAATATTTCTAAACCCTTTCTCTTTTAATTTATACTATGTCTTCTTCATCTCATTGCTTGTTCTCTGTTTCTATGTCTGAGTAGTCCATTAGTTAGGTTTAGGGTTTTTCAAGGGGATTCATGAATCATTGAATTAGACATAGATAGGGATTTATCTTTAGAGGTTTTCGCTTATTGTTGTACTTACTGCTTAGGCTTGAGCTGACCGCTAGGTCTATGAACTAAGGTTAAATCTAATAGCGCGGGAGTGTGAAGATTGCTGGTAAGAACATAAGCGAGTGAATCGATCTATAAGCACGAGAGTGGATTAGATCGATTCGTGAACATATCAAACCTATTCGTTAAAGCTGATCTAGAATTTCTATGAGCACGAGAGTGGATTAGGGGTTATAGGTTTAGTAGCCATGAGCACGGGAGTGGATTGGTTTATATTTATGGTTGAGTTCAAAACTTGCGTTTAATTGTTCCCTGAATAGTTGTCTGATTTGTGATCTCTGGATTCCTAAGAATAAACCTTTGCCCTAACGCCTTTCTTTTATTGAATTTATATCGTTTAAATTGCATTCGTTACTACATCAAAACCAACCTTATTTATGTCTTAGCTTAATTTCGTAATTGTGAGAATTGTAGTGTACCTTTGGTCTCTGTGGATTCGATCCTAAAGTACTGCATTGACAACCGTTATAATTGCGGTAGTGTAAGCTTTAGTATTAATTGACTGAGTGAAAAAGCTTAAATCAATTTGGCGCCGTTGCCGGGGACCAATAGCGTTACCTTCAATTCTGAATTTGAAATTTAGTCTAAGACCTACTAATATATTTTATTTTGTATTTCTGTGTATTTCAGGAACCTTTTAAGATGTATTACTACTCAAGAAACGATGGAAATCGACCCCATCTCCGCCGTGAAGATCATAGACGATCGGCCATGCGTCAAGAATCTGCTGGCGATTACATTCCAATGCCATACTTCTACTCACACCAAAACCAGGGTTGGAGCGATGAAGGATACAGTCATCACTACCACCAGCCGAGAACCCAAGCACCACCTCGAGCCTACAATCTCA
Organism: Eutrema heterophyllum; assembly: GCA_002933915.1. Classification (NCBI taxonomy): domain Eukaryota; kingdom Viridiplantae; phylum Streptophyta; class Magnoliopsida; order Brassicales; family Brassicaceae; genus Eutrema; species Eutrema heterophyllum. The sequence goes on along the minus strand of PKMM01050384.1, from coordinate 12,588 downwards.
TTCCCAGTGAGTCTCTGGAGGCTATGATGCACACGCTACTGAGAAATCAGCAGGAATCCTCATTCGAGCTCGATGCAAAACTGGAACATATCAAAAGAGATCTTGGTGGAAAGTGTGATGCAATCTACGCCCAAGTACAAAGGCTTGAGGAGAAAGTGAAGCATTTAGAAGCAATGCAGCTGCAGTAGACCTGTGAGATCGAGAAGAACCAAGTCTTCATCGATCATGTCAATGAATCCATGAAGCTCATGGAAGACAGTTTTGAAAAGAAGCTCATGAATCTGAGAGAAAGCCTCTCGACGACTGCTACCGGCCTGAAAATCATTGCAAGTAAGACACACATACTCGAGAGATGAGTGGAAGAAGTTAGCAATCATGGGAGAGAGGTTCATTCTTCCATCCATGTTCTCCACGAAGGGCAGAAGCAAACAGCGGAGGCAATCCAAGACGTCCGTTTCAAGATGGATGGAAAGTATAACGATCTTCTTGGCAAAACCATGGGTTTTGGAGACAGGTCCTCCGACTGTTCTGGTGAGATCAAGATGCTTCAGAACCGTCTATCCAACGTCGAGAACACTGTCGACCTCCACCTTGGAACTAATTTGGACGAAATAAGACAGGATATGACCAATAGCTGCAATGTTGTGATTCTCCTACCTGAGGCAGAGACAGTCCCAAGAGTACAAAGAGACATGGAGAATCAGTGCATGATGATAAGAGAAACCACAAGGATCCGAGGAAGGAAGCCACGTGAGGGAGTCTTGATTTCAAGTGTTTTACCACATCAATTAATAACTAACGTGCACACTACCGCAATCATAACGGTATGTCGATGTAGAACTTTAGGATCGAATCCACATGGAATAAAGATTACACACCAAAGATGCGAGAAACAAACTGAGCTAGAGCAAAACATTTTTGTGTTTTTTATGTAACAAGAAAGAAATCAAAATGCAAGAAAGAGAACAAAAGACAAGAAAACAAAACACAAGTCTCAAGACAAAAGTGTTGGATCATGAACTAATTAAGCTATCAATGAGATGGTTTACAAGCAAACAATGAATAATTTGGAAGCATTAGACATCATTCTAGAACATGGAACACGAACGTAAAACTAACCCACTCCCGTGGTATCAATCTTCTTCATCGATTACTCGATTAAGAGACTAAACTCTGTTTTTGAATCGAAATAACTGATGAGCATTAATCACAAGTCCATTTAGTTCACTTAACACTCAAAACATCAACTCCCGCAGGTTAGGATATGCCAAGCTCACAAAAGGTTTGGTTCAAGCATTTCTTTGAAACCCTCCCGGGCGAGAAATGCCTAAGCTCTAGATACGAATGAATGAACCTAGTCTACCACTAAACACCGTTTACTCGAATCTATCCCTAAAACATGGGATGAGACCAAAAATCTAACTAATCTAGGGTGTAGTTCTAGCTTGGTTTGTCATGCCAAACTAGCACCTACCTAATCTAAGGTGTAGTCCTAGGTTTTGGTTTATCATGCAAATCTAGCATAGAGAATGAAACTAAGTGAAGAATCTAACAAGGATCAACCTAAATCATCCTCATCTAACCATCAACCAACCAAATCAAACCTAAACATGATCCAACAAAAATATACTATTCACAAGAACACCAAGAACATGAAGAACCCAGAAAAGTCAACTCACAAAAACACAAAAATAAACCATATAAAAGACAGAATAAGAATCAACACGACATAATAGATAGATAAGGTGAAGAAATCTTCTCTAGAATGGTATTTGTATGAAGAACAATCCCAAAACATCAAGAAGAGAGAGTTGGGAGAGAGCCCCATCCTTAGGAGAAGAAAACTTACATACATCTGGCTCAAATACCAGCTATTAAAGAGTCTTGGTCGATCAAAGTCACCAAAAGTTTGGTGGAATAGTTAAAAACACGTTTTTACACTGTTTTCGGAGGCTGGTTTTCGGTTTGATACGTCTTCACGACTTCGGCCATAACTATTGCACCACAGGTCGGAATGACTCGAATCCACCTCCATTGGAAAGCTAACTCAATTATCTACAACTTTCATGAAGATTTTCGGAGCTAAATGCAAGTGGAAACCCTTCATATGAGTCGATCTTTAAAGCACTTTGGATGGTTTCGGTCGCGGTGGTGGATCGGTCGATCCAGAGGGGATCGATCGATCCCAAAAAAAACATGAGATCGATCGATCTGGCATTGTAGGTCAGTCTGTGAAATGTGCATTGTTTGGGATCGATCGATCCAAGTTTGTGGATCGATCGATTTGGCTTGTTTCTCCACCCGCTCAACTTGCTCGCCAGACTGGACCGTCCTCACGAAAATTGGCATAACTCTTGATCACACCGTTGGAATGACTTCAAACAACTTCCTAATGAATTCTAATCCATGGATCTAGTTTGTGGTAAAATATGAACTCAATCCATCGGTGGAAAGTCCTTCATCCAATGCCAAACGTCTGACATCTCAACCTGATCATGCATCTCTGTATTCCGCAATGACCTTTTTTGATGGCTATCCTCACTCCTCAAACTCCTATGACTCCAAGAACACCTGAAAATGGCTCAAGCAAGCCAAAAAGAATGCAAAGACAACCTAAGACATCTAAAATGTATTGAGACTCAAGTTGGATCTAAATGCATTAAAATATCACAAAACTATACAAATTGGAACTAAAAACCTATGAAACTAAATCTTACAAACATGCAAAATATACACTTATCAAGTCTCAATCCCAAGGCGAACTTTGGTCTCAGAACATGAAGATTTGGAAACTCGACCCATAAGCGAGGAGATGCTAGACGATTTCAACTCCATAGTGAAGGAAATGCCATTCCATATGTCATTCGATCAAGCTTGGAAGAAGTACCCATCAATGAAGGAGCTCTTTTGGTATAGCAGGGAGGATAAGTACGAGATCGAAGACCTGTTTGATGAAGCTAGGAAGAAGTTGTCTATGCCCAGAACATTGCATAAGCTCGAAGAACCAGGGTGTTTTGTCGTGCCATGCGAAATATTTGGTTCCTACTTTGACAATGCTCTATGCGATTCGGGAGCCGCTATAAACCTTATGTCAGAGGCGGATACAGAACGTCTGAAGATCAATAACATGAAGCCCTCGAATCGGGCTTGCAGATGGTACAACCACCACCACAATTGGCATGATCGAGAATCTCCCTCTGAAATTCAGAAATTGCATCATCCCGGTCGATTTTCAAGTGGCAAGAGCTCGTGGAAAGAATAATGAACCTATACTGCTTGGAAGACCATTCTTAGCAACAGCTAGAGCCATTATGGATTGGCCAAATAGGAGGATGTGCCTCACAAATGTCGACAAGGAGACCTTCTACCTAGCAGCACCCCCTGGTTTCACCTCGAAACGCATTCGTTACAGATGCATACTCTGCATCAATCGATGGAGGGCAACAAAAATTTGGCAATCGATCGATGCAGAATTTGCATCGATCGATGGAGAGTAGCAGACAATTCCCAATCGATCGATGCTGGCCCTGGTAATTGTCTCGATTTCAATCTCGGTTTAATTCATTAAAATCAAACCGGTTTTTCCCTTTCTTCTTTCTCTTCCCCGATTTTCTCTCTCTCCTCCTCCATAAAATCGATCGATGCTCTCCTCTTTTTCTCAAGAACACAAAATCTTCAATCACTCATAACTCTCTTAATTCTTAACGGATTTGAACGATTTTGGTGTCTATCCCCATCGATTTTTCGAGCTCTACAAAACCCCTAACCCAGTTTCTTCGATTAGCAAATGTATGAGCTCCTAATTCCCCTTTTACAGTCCAATTTTGGTAAGAGAAAATCACCCTTGGATTGTTGCTTTGATTCATGTATTCATAGCTAGATTTCTTGTGTAATTAGACCTTGTTAGGATGTTGGAGGACAATTTCGACACCCTTTGCTATTATCGATGAGATTTTGAGAAATTTACAAAAACCTAGGGTTTATGGTTTGTGTGAATTTTGGGTTTTGCCTTAGTAATGAGAGATTTAGATGCGTTCCTAGGCGAGGTTGAACTGTTTTTAGACATGTATTACACCGTACACGCTTACACCTTTAATCCTCATGGATTTATAAATCATTGAGAATGCCTTTGGTTCGCCGGGTTCATACGCTTCTAAATTATATCGTTGTGATGGACTGCTATGGATGTTTGATGATGATACACGCTACTTGATTTTCCATAACAACATCTTGATATGATTGTGTGCTATTTATAGTCATTGACGCTCACTTGGAAAAATTTCGTTGTTCGTTTTCCAGGACAATGGGAAGGATCGGTAGGGAGAACCCACAGCAGAACCCGACAACGGACGTAAAAGAGGACAAGGGCTAGGGAATCGCACCCCCAGCTAGGAGCAAGAGCAAGGCACCTTGGCCTAGACCTGATGGAGTAGCCTTTCCGGTCCCAATGATGACCAAGAAAGAAGTACAGAAAGATAAGGTTTATCAGAACCGGACACTATCCAAAACTTGGGGCAAGTATGAGAGTGTGTTCTACAATGGGCTGCTAAACGTGGAGATGCGAGCCATGCCTTTCGTATGTACCCGCACGTTGGTTACGATGGGTATCCAGCAGGATATCGAGCTCTTGATCGAGCGTGTCGGCTTGGGACGGTTGGCCACCATGACCGAATTCTTCGATCCCGAGCTAACTCGCCAATTTTTGGCCTCTGCTGAGCTGCGATATGAGAACCCCAGGAAACCGGTTGCCAGTGAAGGGACACTCCTCTTCTTCGCACATGGCATCCCTCGCCTGATCCCGATACCAGTCCTCTGTACCCTGTATGGCTTCGAGGCGAGCCACGAGCAGGTCTCTTTTGCTGATTTTTCCAACACCCAACACTAGCGGAAAGTACGACAACAACTACTCCAAGCAGTCAAGCATCCGTAATCCCGCATTCAGAGTGTTTGCGAAGATCCTCAGCCACATTCTCTTTGCTAGGGACGAGACTGGCGCCATGCGTACTGATGAGCTCATCATGCTTTACTACGGGGTCGCCCCAGACATACACTACGACCTTCCCGTTTTCTTCCCCAAAGAACACACAGTGAACCTTGGGGCCATCCTTGTTCAGAGTTGGGTAGGGAAGAAGCTTAGAGGTCTTTCCGTCGGTGGCAAGAAGGAGTATATCGGAGCTCTCCTTACACCTATCTTCGATCACCTCAACATACCGTGGTCCTCTTCGGGCCAACCGCTAGGCGGCATGTATGAACCCTTTTTCCGGGCAAGCCACATCCTCTTGCCGAAGCTTTTTTATCAATTCCAGGGCCCGGGTGGCGAGACACTTCGCTTTCAGCTGCCTGATCAGAGGCTGACCATGCTAGAGGACGTAGCGCACATCGATTGGATGCCACATGAGCACAAGTTGCTCCCTAATTCCTCTGGTGCTCCACGCAGACGCACAAGACCATCAGTTAGCGCTCCTCGCTCCTCCACCAGAGCATCCGCACCCAGCGGACCAGAGGATTTCTCCGAGGACATTCCACATGACATACCTGATCAGACATAGTACCTTCTCCCCCCCAGATTGCAGCGAGTACGATCTTGGTCCACTTTGCCCATTCGAGACCGACGATGAGGAGAAGTGGCGTTATGTCAGTGGGGGCCTGCAGAAGAACAATGCCATGCTGCAGAGGATTTGGAGAGCACTCTCTAGGATACCAGTTCCTAGGAGACCTTCTTGTTTCAGGACACCTACCACTGCAGACGATCGTGCTGATGAGCCAGCTGCTGGCTTGCACAACTTTGAGCATGCGCCTAACGTTGCTGGACGCAAGTCCGATTTTGCAGGATCTAGTGGTTCCCAGCCATTCGATGCTAGACTGCCGAGGAGGAGGCGCATGGCAGGACATGACGCAAGCAGCAGCTCGGAGGATCATTGATTCCAGTATCGTTTTCTACCTTTAGTTTTTTTTTTGTTTTTTTTTCTCTTTTATTTTATTTTTCTTGAGTCTGGTTAGCCTTCTTCCTCATTTATTCTCACACCGAGACGGTGTGAAGTAAGTCTGGGGGAGGGTATATATCGTTACTAATGCTATTTTCTTTCTTTTGTTTACTTTTGAGCTATTTTTATGTTTTCTTTAAGTCATTATGTTTTATACAGTCAAAAACTTGTTGGAGATTTTCATCATGACCTTTGAATTTTTATATGATTTGCATCTAAGTCACCATTGTTGCAGAACCAGTTTCAGACCGGACTAATGAAAAATCTAAAGGTTGACCGGTTAATCAGAGGCATCCATGTTTCCGAAACAATTCGAAAAGCTTGAGCTAATTTCTGCGCTCTTCCTTTTACCTCATCATGGTGATTGGTGTTTTCAGAACTTGACTCCTCATTCGTATCTGACAAGACGACCTATGTGAAAATATGTACTCCTCTCCCTTATTTAAAATAAAAAGCAGAAAAGATGAAATGATTTTCTTTCGGATAAAGGGCTAGGAAAATTTCCATCGATCCCATTATTTTACTTCGAAGGAGATGATCACACAAAGATTGGAAGCGAGGGCTAGGAAAATTTCCCGCGATCCCATTATTCGCCTACATCTTTGAGTAAAAGGGTGCCACTAAAATGAAACAGGGATTCGGTGGCAAAAACCATCAATACTCGCGTTCCATCAGCCATTGGCCCTACGAAAAGAAAAATGAGAAAAAAATAAGTCTGGGGGAGGGAAAAAGTACCAAAGGTTGTGATTGTTGTTGTCTTGTCACGATATCAAAAGGGAAAGAGTCTAGAAGGTTCTTGACACTATGATCCTTGATGAGACCCAGCAGTCATAGCTTTGGATTGTTCTGTGAAATAATGAGTTGAATCTGGGAGGCTGCGAATGCTTGCCGAGAAGTACATGGTGGTTCGATCCGGGGCTAGTTTGGCGATACATGGATCATTAAGGTAACGGTCATTGCGGAATTCTAAAGGAAATGTGAGTCTCCGTGTTTTCAAACTTTTTCTTCTTACTTGGTTTTTCTGTTTGCTTGAGGACAAACAAAATGCTAAGTCTGAGGGAACTGATATGCTTGGTTTTTACCGTTTTCTATCGTATGTTTTAGTATTTTTTTTAATCATTTTATCAAGTCAAAGTCCGTTTTAGAGTCTTTTAGTTCTTTATTTAGATATCTTAGGTGAAAAGGGCATCTAAGGAAGGAATTGGAGTTACGGGAACAAAAACGCACAAAACCGTGAAGAAAGGAGCAGATTCGGTCGATGCAACAAACCAGAGATTTCTCCATCGGTCGATGCAAGGAGTGCATCGACCGATGCAACAAACCAGAGATTTCTCCATCGGCCGATGCAAGGAGTGCATCGACCGATGTATCAGGCCAGAGAATTGGCAATCGATCGATGCACTGGACCAGAGAAACTACCATCGACCGATGCAAGGAGGTGCATCGGTCGATGCAAGCCGGCGAGAAGAAAAATGAAAATTCTGAATTCCCTATTTTGCTCTGGAAACTCCTTATTTTAACCTAATTCGACCCAGACCTATATATACTCTAATTTTAGCCTCTTTGACGGCACCGCTGGATACCAGAACTCTTTCATACAATTTTTATTGTTTATTGCTTTTGGAGATCATTGTAAGCCTTGGAGAAGAACCTTTGTATTCATTGAGAAGATTTCTAAACCCTTTCTCTTTTAATTTATACTATATCTTCTTCATCTCTTTGCTTGTTCTCTGTTTCTATGTCTGAGTAGTCCATTAGTTAGGTTTAGGGTTTTTCAAAGGGATTCATGAATCATTGAATTAGACACATATAGGGATTTATCTTTAGAGGTTTTCGCTTATTGTTGTACTTACTGCTTAGGCTTGAGCTGACCGCTAGGTCTATGAACTAAGGTTAAATCTAATAGTGCGGGAGTGTGAAGATTGCTGGAAAGAACATAAGCGAGAGAATCGATCTATGAGCACGGAAGTGGATTAGATCGATTCGTAAACATATCAAACCTATTCGTTAAAGCTGATATGAAATTTCTATGAGCACGAGAGTGGATTAGGGGTTCTAGGTTTAGTAGCCATGAGCACGGAAGTGGATTGGTTTATATTTATGGTTGAGTTCAAAACTTGCGTTTAATTGTTCCCTGAATAGTTGTCTGATTTGTGATCTCTGGATTCCTAAGAATAAACCCTTGACCTAACGCCTTTCTTTTATTGAATTTATATCGTTTAAATTGCATTCGTTACTACATCAAAACCAACCTTATTTCTGTCTTAGCTTAATTTCGTAATTGTGAGAATTGTAGTGTACCTTTGGTCTCTGTGGATTCGATCATAAAGTACTGCATTGACAACCGTTATGATTGCGGTAGTGTAAGCTTTAGTATTAATTGACTGAGTGAAAAAGCTTAAATCATTGAACCAAACTTTTTGTGAGCTTTGCATATCCTAGCCAATTGGCCATTGCAGACTAGGGTGTTTAGTGAACAATTGGACTTGTGATTAATGCTCATCGGTTATTTTTTATTGCAAACAGAAGTTTATGATAATCGAGTAATCGATGAAGAGATTGATACCACATGAGTGGATTAGTCTTACATTTGTGTTCCATTTTCTAAGATAGCGATTAATGTTTCCAAATTATTCAGTGTTTAATTGTTAATCATCTCTTCGATAGTTTAAGCCATAATCCAATGTTTTCTCTTTGTGTTTTATTTTCTTTCTTTTATTTTCTGTCTTGCATTTTGATCTCTTTCTTTTTATAAATAAACCATTTTGTACGTTTCGCTCTAGTTTAGTTTGTTTCTCGTATCTTTGGTGTGTAATCTTTATTCTTTGTGGGATCGATCCTAAAGTACTACATCGACATACCGTTATGATTGCGGTAGTGTGCGCATTAGGTTAATTGGTGCGGTAAAACACGTGAATCAGTAATTTGGATAACAATCGCGTATTTGGGCCATGAACATCCTGTGCATTATCAAATGCATTAGAAAATAGCATTAGTAAACTTAATTTGTTAACTAATAATAATAAAAAAAATTAGGTACCTCTCATATTTCAAAACGTCATCGCAGTTTGTCAGAATATACATATGCAAGTGCCTTTGCTCCTCCTCTAATAGTCGCCAATCCTTGCTTTTTCCACTTAGTCGTCCAATCTGATTAAATATATCTGGGACATAGACAAGATAACTAACTTTTTTCCCTCCATCATCATGTCGTTCGGGGCGTCTACTTTTTGTTTGGACTTGCGCTGGAAAGTAGTAGCCGACAAAGTTGGAAGTTTCTTCATTAATGCTCTGTGCGACAATAGAGCCCTCGACTCTAGCAAGATTTTTCACATTCTTCTTTAGGTGGAACATATACGTCTCAAAAGGGTAAATCCATTGGTATTGAACCGGCCCATCAAGTGCTGCTTCTCGAGAGAGATGAATAGGAAGATGTTCCATAACATCAAAAAAGGCAAGAGGAAATATTTTCTCGAGGTTGCAAAGGAGAAACCGGTATATTTTCCCCCATATTTCGGTTTCCAGCTGATGTAAGTGATCTCGTGCATAGATCCCGGAAGAAAGCACCGATCCCTGCATATATAGTAGACATACAAAATTAAATTAGTTACGTATAATGATCACAAATAAAAATATTGCATCATACATAATAGTGTAAATGTATGTACCTGCAATAGCTGCATGGACGTTCATTGGAAGAAGACCTTCAAATGCAAATGGAAGAAGGCGCTGCATGAAACATGACAATCATGACTCTTCATCCCATAAAACTTCCCTTCTGAACTATCAACGCAATTACAAAGGTTAGATGCGTATCCGTCTGGAAATTTGACACCATGCTTAATCCAATCAAATAACTCCTCCTTTGAAGTCGCATCCAACCGGAAAGCAGGGGGTAGTGATTTCTCGTTCGCCATTACATGTAACTCCTTACGGGAACAAATATCTGGCAAGTCCAATCTGGCCTTCAAATTATCTTTCGTCTTTCCTTGCACATATAGAACAGTGTTCATGATGTTGTCAAAAAGTTCTTTTCAATGTGCATCACATCTAGATTATGGCGCAGCAAATGGTCCTTCCAATATGGCAAATCCCAGAAAATACTCTCTTGTGCCAATTGTGGTACTCGCCACAACCGTCAACGGGATAATGCCCATTACCCCCGCATGAAACTGTCTTCTCAGCACCAAAATCTCTCAATTGAGTCATAATATAATTTTTATCTAACTCAGGAGGTGGACCATCAAAAACTTTTTTGTTCTTTCTAACAATGTTGTGCTCCGACGATATGGAAGATCATGCGGTAGAAATTGTCGATGACAATCGAACCAAGAAGTCTTACGTCCGTTCTTCAATTTGAACGCATCATTGTTATCTTGACAATACGGACACGCCAACCTTCCATGTGTCGACCATCCAGGTAGCAGATCGTATGCTGGGAAATCACTTATTGTCCACATAAGTACCGCATGCATCATAAATTTTGTTGCAGGGAAACATCGAACGCTTCAACACCATTTTTCCATAACATTCTCAACTCATAAATTAATGGCTGCAAGAAAATATCCAGGGATTTCTTAGAATGCTCTGGACTGGGGACGAGGATCGTGAGGAACAAAAACTCTCGATTCATGCACAAATTTGGCGGCAAATTGTAAGGTGTGATGATTATTGGCCACAACGAATATTGCCTCCCATGCTTTCCAAAAGGGTTGAATCCATCCGTAGATAACCCGAGGTATACATTCCTTGGCTCACACGCAAAACTAGGATCAACCTCTTAAAAATGTTTCCATGCTTCTGCATCTGAGGGATGTGCAATCTCTCCATTTGAGTTATGTTCTGCATGCCATCTCATAGGCCCTACCGTGCGCTCGGATTGATATAACCTCTTCAACCTATCAGCTAGGGGCAAATACCACATCCGTTTATGTGGAACATGTACTCTGCCACATGTATCCTGATACCGAGGTTTGTGACAAAAGCGACACTTCAACCGGTTTTCGTCCTTTCTCCAGTAGATTATATAAATTTATACAGTTGTCGATGCACACATCTATCATTTGATACGATAATCCAAGACCATATACAAGCTTCTGAATCTCGTAGTATGAAGCCGGTGAAATATTATCTTCAGGTAAGATACCTCTAACAAAATCAGCTATCGCATCAACACAATCCTCGGCTAAGTTGAAATCCGTCTTTATAGTCATCAACCTGCTTGCAGTTGATAGAGACGATATTTCATTTCTCCATCCTTCGTATAATGGTTGTTTAGACGCATCTAGCATATAAAAAAACTTATGCGCTTCTAAATTTGGTTCCTCTATCATATTACCATCCTCAACATGATACGATGCTATGTTTTCACGAAACGCATCATTCACCATCTGAGTGTAACCTGCGTTTACATCTACTTCTGGTGTTGGTTCCTCTAACCTAGTACCCGAAGTACTACCAAACATATCTGATGTGCTACCATAATTACCATAATATTGCACCATTGAATCAGTTTCTCCGTGGGTATACCAAAACTTGTAACCAGGCATAAATCCAGTCTTATATAAGTGCTTCCTTACTTCCCTAACCGAGACTAATCTATGATTCCGACATTTAGTACAAGGGCAATACATATTACCGTATTCCGATGTCATACTTTTGTTTGACGCAAAGTTCATGAACTCCTCCACACTTTGTGCGAACTCATCCGTCAATTCTCCCGTCGCGGGATCACGCGGAGGTTTGTCCATCCACGATCGAAAATAAGACATTGTGTAATTTTTTTTTGCTTTGTGTTTGTTGTGAATGTTGTGAATGAGGGGGATAAATATTTATAGAAAAATATTCAGCAATTTTCCGAAGGATTTTCGAGGGATTTCTGACGGATTTTTAAATTTCAAACAGCTATATAACGGCTACTACAACGGATATATTAATGTATATATATATATATATCCGTCGAAAATTGGTCGGAAATTTTTGACGGCTATTTATCCCTCAGATATCGGTTGGAAATTACCCACCGATTTCCGAGGGAATACCGGCTCGTACACATTCCCTTGGAAATCCGTCGGAATATTCCGATATTCCGACGGATTTTCAAGGGAATTTAAACCGTCGAAATGTTCCGACTGATTTTCGAAGAAATTGAAACCGTCGAAATTCGCTTGAAATTCCCTCGGTATTCCGTCGGAAAATTCCGACAGTTTGAAAGCCGTCGGAAATGCCCGTGTTTTCTTATAGTGTATATTTGTACAGATCTTGCGGATTCGAGCAGATAGTGAGCCTTAGAAATTGCAGACGGAGAATTTGGAATGTGTGTATGTGTATGGGTCTAGTGAATGAATATATTCAGCGTGATACTTTAATTTAAAATGTATGGGACAATTTAAAATTTATAAACTTGTTGTTGTTTTAGTTAAAAAGTTGAATGTCATTCAAAGAAGAAATGACTCATAAAGTAACATGTGATGTACCCAAAAAAAACTTATCTGTATATCTTTCTCAGTGCTGTTCATTTTGTCTTTGATTTTCTACTCAAACACACAAAAGACACAAACAAAGATGAAGACAATCCACAAAACAAACTGACTGTTATTTTCAG